>JACCGJ010013848.1:0-10793 GCA_013407085.1 Atriophallophorus winterbourni | reverse complement strand
TTCCTTCTTATTTTCTGTTTGAACAATTGAATTCTCCTTAATTCTGAACAATTTTATCTTACATTTTTTTTGTGTACACATTTTCCTTATGCACTCGTATGCTTCGTTTTGTTTTACTGAAGTAATTTATATTGCTTGGCTGCCATTAAAATTCCACATATTTTGCTCGTGGTATTTAGAGAAAACAGAGACGATTGTTCACCATTGTATTGGTTATTTTATTGTTTTGCATTTATCATTTGGCAGTCTATTTTGTCAGCATTGGCTGAATTTATTGTTGTCATTTGGAAACTTTGAGCATTTTCGGCTCACATCATTTGTACAACCCGGTACAGTTGAGGTTTGTCCATTGTTATTGTCTATTAATATTGTCAATAGAACCGTAGAAAACTCGAATCATCGTTTTGAATTGTCGAACTAAGAAACGAGTGGACTACGCGTTAAACAGCGACTTCAGTCGTTACATATACACTTCTAAAAATATTGCTGTTAATCCGTAAAAGTGCTTGTTTTCTGTTTCGAATTTTGAATGCCTCGTGAACATTGTTGATGATAATTGTAAAACCAGATCCTAATCGTTTAATCCCACCGACCATTGGTGAGTCTTCAAAGAACATGACACAATTGATATCTCTTATAGGTGCAATGCAATACTAGTCGCTATTTATTCGAAATTTCATTCTAAAAGATTCACCATTATTTTTGCTTCAATCGAAAGAATCTTTTATGTGGTCTGATTAACATGAACATTGTTTACGTCACATGTTCTCCTTTATAAATTCACATCGGAGAGGATCTGTTTGATAAATTTTGGCAAGTCTTTTATCTGCACTACACATATTTATATTTATACTGTCGATATGTCTCATTACAAGCTATCGAAATCTTCAAGAGCAACACACCGAACTACATCTCAATTGAAAAAATGTTCGGTGGTTCTTGATGGAAATATGTCCACGGTTCTGACCACTGTACGGAACCTAGAAAACAAGATTGAATCAGTTGCGGATAAGCTGTCCACGGTTTCTAAAATTTGCAGTATATTAGAACCACTAGCTATCCTTCTCGACCCTAGTTACGTATTAGACTCTGATCTTCTTCAACAAACGGGTCGATTCATAGTGTCGCTGACCTCAGAAATTGAGCAGCGTCGAAACCGTGCTAAAAACATTATTCTACTTAATGTAGGCGATAGATATCCTTTAGTGGACCTCAAAAAGGTAGTAATGTCTCGTTATGGCCTCCCCCTAGAATCTGCATCTGTAATTAGGCTTAGAAAGCCTTCTAACCGCAGTTGTGCCCCGATATTATTAAAATGTGTTAACGAAAATTATGCGTTACATATACTTAATAATCAACATGTCTTAAAATCTCTGCCTCAATTTTCAAATGTGTTGATCAAGCCAGACAACACACCCTTACAACGCAAATGCGTTCCCAAGCGTTTCAACGTAGTAAAACCCTCAACAGTTATCCCCAATTTAATAGACCTGGATATTGTCGTTGATAATTCCACATCAACATCTATACCCCGAGCCTCAGCTTCTGATGATATACCAACTTCAGGTAGCATCCCCTTTATAGCTAAACCTAATTTAAACATTGATAACACAACTCCTGCCCATGAATGCAATCTCACCACTATTAAAACGGTCACTGCAGATGTACGCCCCGCAGCTCGATCGTCAGGTAAATCTACTAAAAAACTCGTGCTCCCTGTATTCAAGGCAAATTCGCCACTACTTCGAGGTGGACCACACATCAATAGTATGCATAGGGCCAAGCGAAACTTTGATGAATATAAACCACCCCATGGTTTATACACTTATCACCCCGTCCATAGACAATTCCCGGTCACATCTGACCCATTTGGCCCAATTATTCCTTCCCATAGTCCTTTCTCTCCTCAGCATTCACGTCCTCACTATCCTTCTTCAAGACCCTACCATTTTCCACTTCAATACGCGTCAGGTACCCTAGATCAGCGTCCCTTCATGAACGGGAACCCGTTTAATACCTACCTAGACCCTTTTCAAACCAGGTATATACCGATGCAAAATTTTCCTCAGCAAAATTTTCCTCTTCATTACCAAAACCCTTACTTAAATTAACACCATCAATTTTAGACCACTCATGTAAATCACTTCCGGTTACACATGTTAAGTATCCTAAAATTAATCTTCTATTATTAAATGCACGGTCGATTATCTCTAAGCTTCCTACCCTTCAACATTTCTTGATCTCAAACCCGTACGAAATAGTTCTCATCACAGAGACGTGGACATCTCATGACATTCCCAACGTTTCACTTGAACTAGCCAACTATTTCATGTTTCGTAAGGACCGCACCCACACCCGTGGTGGTGGTATTCTCATTTATGTTAATACAGCTTTTCCGGCAGAAATATACAGTTCTCATATGTTAGAAGATCTAGATGACTCAATTTGGATCACCATACCCTCTCTTGATGCTCTCATAGGGTGCATCTATAACCCACCATCTCCTTCCACACTCACTATTGATAAGCTTATAAATGTGTTTACTGAGGCATCCATTGCCCCTCTCAGCAATAAAATTATTGCTGGGGATTTCAACATGCCATGCATCAGCTGGAAATACCCCCACATTTCGAATAGATTTTCAGCATTCGCTAAAACGATTAATCTTTTAGGTTTCACACAATCTGTGAGTAAGCCTACAAGACTGTCCAGCATTTTAGACTTGATCTTCACTCTAGGTACTGATCCTAGCAACGTTGAAATTTTAGCTCCACTGCCCGGTTGCGACCACAATATGGTCACTTGCGTTCTGCGCCTTTTTCGGAAGCCGGCATATATTCACAATGATGAGAAAATTTATATCAACTGGACTAAGTTTTCGAATCTTCTCAGAGACAACGACTGGACTGAATTTTTTCTTTCTTCAGACTTTAATCGTATTTCTTCGATTTTCCATGATAACCTCTTAGCATGCCTTCGGAGTTCGTCTACCTCTCATATTAAAAGAAGTAAACATAACCCCATAACCCTTCTCGAAAAAAAGATTGCTCGTCTCTCTACTTCTGCGAATCATAAGTTTGACTTCTTCTCTGTTATACGCCGACATGAGCTATGTAACTCTCTCCCAGGTATTAAAATTCGCCTCCTAGAGCGTCAAGAAAGAAAGGCTTTAAGCAGTAACTCAAAGACTAAGTCTTTGAATTGTCTTACGAAGAATAGATGTATCTCATTAAAACGTGACATCTCTTCAATTATTTATCAAAAAGACAATAAGGATGTAGTCACTACTGACCCGCCCACAATAAGTCAGGCTTTCTCTTCATTCTTCAGCAGCTCATTTAATAATAACATTTACCATCCACCGGCAAACAATAACGTTCCCTTAAATACTATCGACTCCTTTACTTTAACTTTAAAAGAAATAAAAGATATTTCCCGTCGAAGTAAAATTTCTTACAAGCCCGATGGTGTAGGTTTTATATCAGCCATCCTACACAACAGCAGTGAAGATTTTACCTTACTCTTATTAAATCTTTTTAATATTTCTCTCAAATCCGGAATCTTTCCAACTCATTGGAAACACTCGGTTATTATCCCTCGTTTAAAATCTGGTAATTCGAACCTCGTTACGAATTATCGCCCTATTAATCACACTCCTATTCTCTCTAGGTTATTTGAAAAGTTAATTAAGAAATCTTTGTTGGACTACCTTGGCCCAGATGCGTTCTCCCCAGTCCAACATGGTTTCCTAAACCAAAAATCTTGTGCAACCTGCCAGTTAGAATATTTAGATCACATAACCAGTTCACTAGACCAAGGATTATCAGTGATTATTGTATTCCTAGACATAAGCAAGGCTTTCGATCGGGTTCCACATACGCTACTCCTTTTGAAGTTATCATATTTAGGTATTCATGGGCCTTTATTAAGCTGGTTTCATTCTTTTCTGTCTGATCGCACCTTTTCAGTTAGCGTTAACGGTGTTACTTCACCTAATCAGCCGATTCCAAGTGGCGTAATTCAGGGCAGTGTTCTAGGCCCCCTTCTTTTTCTCATTTATGTTAATGATCTGCAAAGTGTTGTGAACCACTCTAAACTCTTTATCTCCGCTGATGACATAAAAGTCGTCCTATCATTTCCACCTAATGAAATGTCACAAACTCTGATATCCCTTAACACTGATCTTGCATCTCTATCAAGCTGGGGCGCACAATGGGGATTAGAATTTTCGGCTCCTAAGACACACTATATGGGATTACGCTGCTTAATCCCCTGTGACACACTTACATTAAATGGCTCAACCATAACTCCTTCTGCAGAAGTTAGGGATCTCGGATTTAGGTATTCCTCTTCTCTGAACTTTAATGAGCAAGCAAGACATCTCCTCACGAGAGCACGACAAAACTTCGGTTTAATTAACCATAAATTCCTCTTACGTGAAAGTAAAATTGCACTTTATAAAATGAAGGTCCTGCCAATTCTTGATTATTGTAATATCATATATTCCCACATGGGGAGGCGTGATTCTTTTCTCTTAGAGAGACTTCAACGTAATTTCACCAAAATAACTTTGGGTTATTCTAACCCTTTGCCTTATCATGAAAGGTGTAATTTGCTGAGTGTCGAACCACTATGGCTACGCAGAATTCGTCTGAATCTGCTTCTTTTCTTCCGAATCATTACTCAACAGCGAGTTAAGCTTCAGTCTGGCATGCGCTTTCGCGATTATATTCAATATGATCTGCGTAATCGAACAAGGCTATTGAATATCCCTTTCTCTCGCGCTAAAGTTAGACGTAACTTCTTCTTAATTAGATATGCACAACTTTGGAATTCTCTTCCTCTTCATTTTCCGTATATGCACATCTACAGGAAAATTTAAAACGCTTGTAGAAACTCTTACCGTTCACTCACTATCCCAAATCCTTAAGATAAACTCTTCTCTAGATATTCTATACTCTCATGGGATCCCAGGTTTCTAATTCCACATCTTTCTCCACATATTAGTATATCATGATGTCTTATGGTATTCTCTGGATAACTGGCCATTCAAGTGTCAGGTTACCGGACCCTTAGATATCTTGTTACACATCTTCATCGTAACCGTGCGTTTTATAATCATTTTTACCATATAACCATATCCTTAATCACTATCTGCATATATTAGTATGTCATGAGGTCAGATACTATTCTCTGGATAACTGGCCAGTCAAGTGTCAGGTTACCAGACCCTAGAAATGCTTTTACACAAATTAATCTCAACATTGCCCTCGATAACATTTTCTATACACCATTATGTATATAACTGTCTTTTATTTCTCACGAGGCCTAGAAATGTCTCTTTTTTATCTTAACGTGCAAAATATTAAAAAAATCTACCAAAAACATGAAAAAAAACGTAAAAAAAAATAAAAAAACATTATTTTTTAAATGTACATTCTTATTTCTTAAATGATGTACTATTTTACTTTGATGACCTCTCACCGTGCTGGTGAAGAGAAAATCTTTCATTATATTCCAGTGTCTTCGAATAACGAACCATCACTGTAATTGGCTCGAAATCTATCCGCCCGGGATTTGATCCGTATGCGATTCATTCTCCTGCAGATAACGAAAATCCGGCTGGTAAACACGTTTTGGTTCGATTGGTCGACAATTCTTCAAGTGTATTGGAGCACAGCACCCTACTGCCTACTCCCTGCTATTAGCCACACCCTCTCTCATCCCCCACAATTTCTTAGATTTTCTTATTCCGATGGATTTACGTTCCCTTTTCAATCTTCTTATTCAAACTTTCCGTAAAAACATGAACTTATTCATATATAATTTATTTATCAATTTTTCATGACAACATCATTACAATTCGCACCACTTTTTCCATAATTACCTTCCATTTCTGTTCTCCATTGTTTCTTGCATCCTTGCCATTCGTAAATCTTGACATAATTTAAATGAAATTTTATTTCTATTAGACATTGATAATTTTTTCTTACCTACTGTATATTAATTTCCCTTATTGAACGGAAAAAATGTTTAAAAATCCCGCTCACTTCGGTCACTTGCACTGTACTATTTTTTTTCTTTGCTGTTCAAATTTTGATAAACGGATCATGTATTGCATGCCTCGGATATCCAAGAATATATTCTTATTCTTATTATATTATTATTATCATGCATTTCGTCATTATTGTGTGTGGCTGTTGTGGCCTTTAAAACTGACTAATTTCTTGCCCATGGACTGAAAATCTTATCAGCCCAGCGCTGTTCAAGTGTGCTTTTATTAAGATTCCGTGGGAGCTCCCACTGGTATGATCGGTTTATGACCCGTTCTCGGTTGGTGCATCAAGGATATCCCCCTACGTTGATCTGATAACTTCACATCATTGTCAAAAAATGAAGTAAAGGGGACTTCAAAAGCAGACGGACAAGTCATCGATGAAACTCAGGAATAAAAAGAGGAACAGAGGACTGAATTTTGAAGTACTACCACTGATCACCGTCGATTTGATTTCGGACAGCGTAGATACTTCTTTTAACTCGGAATGTTATACCTGTAAAGAAGGCTTTATCCAAGCAAGTAAACTACCCCGTATGCCTTTTGCTGCTAGCATAATCTCTAGAAAGCGGTGATTTACGGAATCGAAAGCCTTGCTGAAGTCTAGGCAGAGGGCTTCGACAGGCTTCCATTCATCCATCCTTCTAGCGGAAGTATTGAGTAAACTAAGAAAGTTAGTCGGGCATGATCTACCCTTAAATAACCAATGCTGAGTTACACTCAGTAGATAATGCTGAAAAAGATGCTGACAGATTTTGTCACGCAGCAGTTTCTCAAATACTTTCGAGACGATGCCAGTCAGGCTGACAGGTCTATAGTTACCAAGAGTTGACCTGCAACCACCCTTGTGTATTGCTACGATTATGGCTTCCTTCCACTCATTAGGAAGCACTCTCAGGTTTAGGAATGAATTGAAGAGCTTGCATAAAGTTTCTGTAAGCAATGGGACGAGATTCTTCGGCACACTTATGTAGATACTATCTGGTTCATCAGCTTTATTGTCGTGA
Organism: Atriophallophorus winterbourni; assembly: GCA_013407085.1. Lineage (NCBI taxonomy): Eukaryota > Metazoa > Platyhelminthes > Trematoda > Plagiorchiida > Microphallidae > Atriophallophorus > Atriophallophorus winterbourni. The sequence continues at coordinate 3,731 of JACCGJ010013848.1, read as the reverse complement.
ACATGAATAAGTGCTTCCTTCACCTCGGATTCCATGAAGGACAACTCATCTAGTGCAGGAGCACTAGGTAATAGACTAAACGAGCTGGACGGAGTATTAAAAGAATTATTACGTCTCTGAACGCCAGTGGAGAACCTAGAGAAGGCAGTCGCCATAGACAGGTCGGTATCGCCTACTTTTCTGTCCTCTAGATTTTATTCTCTAATGCTTTTCCTGGTTTTCCTTTTCGATTGAGCGTAGCTATAAAATCTTTTTGGATTGGATTTAGCATCCCTTGCTGAGGATAACTCAAACTCCTATTTTAGCAAACACTGTATTTAGCACAAACGTTCCGAGCGGTTTTGTATCGGACATAAGAACCAGAAGTGAGAGATAGCTTATATTGCCACATAAACTATCTCGTTTACGGGTAGACCGACTACCTCAAGGATTCCACCAGAGTGGCCAATGATGCTTTCTAACGACTTGCAGCGGAGCGTGCCTGTCTTGCAACTCTTTTAGATACTTACAAATTCTATGCCAGTTTTCACTCACTTTTACATTTTCAAACAACTCGTGTATATCTGTCTTTATTACACATGTGAAATATCCTGAAATCCGCCTTTTCTTACTTTATGCTCGGTCAATTATTTTTAAGGCCCTACCCTTCAACATTTCTTGCTCTCAAACACACACGATATAGTTTTGATAACAGAAACGTGGTCAACTAATGACGTTCCGAACGTTTCATTTGAACTAGCCACTTATTTTAGGTTTTGTAGGGACCGCAACCACACTCGTGGTGGTGGTGGTATTCTCATTTATGTTAGTACAGATTTTAAGCGGAAATACATAGTTCCCGTATATTAGATTATCTAGAAGACTCAATTTGAATTTCCTTACCTTCGCTAAATGCTCTCAAAAGGTGTATTCACAACCCGCCATCTCAATCCACACTCACTGTTGAAAAGCTATTAAATGTTTTTACTGAGGCGTCCATTGCCCCCTTCAGTAATAAGATTATTGCTGGAGATTTCAATTTGCCACACACCTGCCTAAATTCTCCGTATTCTTCGAATAAATTTTCATCCTTCTACAAAGCGATTCATCTTTTAGGTTTCACACAACTGTGAAGAAGCCTACGAGGTTGTCCAGCTTTTCAGTTTCGATTTTTACTTTAGGCACTGATCCCACCAACGTTGAAATCTTAGCTCCACTACCAGGTTGCGACCATAATATGATAAATGGCGTTTTGCGTCTTTCGCAAAAACCAGCACATACGCAAAGATGAGTAAGTTTATATCAACTGGACTAAGTTTTCGAATATTTTTATAACCTACGACTGGACAGAATTCTTTCTTTCCTCAAACTTCGAGCGCATCTCCTCGATTTTTCATGATAACATCTCAGCATGCCTTCAAAGTTCGTCTACCTCTCATATTGGGAAGCGTAAGCGTGACCCAATAAACCTTCTGGAGAAAAAGATAGCTCGACTTTCTGCTTCTGCGAAACATAAGTTGGACTTATTCTCGGTTATGCGCAGACACGAACTCTGTAACTCTCTTTCAAATGTTAGGATTCGTTTTCTAGAACGTCATGAAAGAAAGGCTTCAAGCAGTGACACAAAGACGAAATCATTAAATTACCTTACGAAGACCAGGTGTATCCGGTAAAACATGATATTTCCTCCATTATATACCACGAAGAGGATAAAGAAATAGTGACTTCTGACGCGGTCATAATAAGTCAGACTTTCTCTTTGTTCTTCAGCAGATCGTTCAATAACAACCCTTACCATCCACCAGCAAACAACAGCACTCCATTAAATACTATTGACTCCTTTACTTTTTCTGTAATAGATGTAAACGACATTTCTCGTCAAATTAAAATCTCTTAAAAGCCTAATGATGCAGGATTTATATCAGCCATCTTACAAAACGATAGTGAAGACTATCTTTTAATTTTATTGAAACTTTTCGATATTTTTCTCGAAACTGGAATTTTTCCAACTCATTTAAAACATTCTGTTATTATCCCCCGTTTGAAATCGGGTAATTCAAATCTTGTTACGAATTGTCGAACCAATAATCATACTCCCATTCTGTCTAGGTTATTAGAAAGGTTAGCCAAAAACTCTTTGTTGGCTACCTTGGTCCAGATGCGTTCTACCCAGTCAAACGTGGATTCCTTAGCCAGAAGTCTTGAGTAACCTGCCAGTTAGAATACTTAGATCTCATAACCGCTTTTCGTGAAAAAGGACTAGCAGTGATTGTTTTATTCTTTGACATAAGCAAAGCTTTCGATCCGGATCCCCATACACTACTCCTTTTGAAGTTATCATGTTTAGGTATTTATGGGTTTTTATTAAGCTGGTTTCGTTCTTTTCTATCTGACCGCGGTTCATGTTAATGGTGTTACCTCAACTAATCAGCCGATTCGAAGTTCCGTAATTCAAGGCAGCGCTCTGGGTCCCCTTCTTTTTCTTATCTATGTTAATGATCTGCAAAATGTTGTAGATCACTCTAAGCTATTTATCTTCGCGGATGACATAAAAGTCGTCATAAAATCTCCGCCTGGTGAAGTGCCACAGACTCTGATATCCCTTAACTGTGATCTTGCCTCTCTATCTAGCTGGGGCGCACAATGGAGATTAGAATTTTCGGCTTCTAAGACACACTATATGGGATAACGTTGTTCAATCCCTTCTAACACACTCACGATAAATAGCTCAACCATCACATCTTCTGCAGAAATTAGGGACCTTATATTTAGATACTCATCTTCTCTCAATTTTAATGAACAAGCCAGAACCTCAGTTGCGCGAGCAAGACAAAACTTTAGCCCGAATTAACCAAAAATTCTCTTACGCGAGAGTAAAATAGCACATATAAGATGAAGGTCCTACCAATTCTTCGATTATTGTAATCTTATCTATTCCTACATGGGTAGGGCGTGATTGTTTTCTCTTAGAGAGACTTCAAACGTACTCAGCAAAAGAACATTTGGGCTATTCAAACCCCTTTGCCTTATCTTGAAAGTGTAATTTGCTGATGTCGAAACAATAGGGCTTACGCAGAATTCGTGATCTGGTTCTTTTCTTTCGAATCATTACCCAGCAACGCATTAAGCTTCAGTCGGATGCGCTTCACGATTATATCCGATATGATCTGCGCAATCGAGCAAGGTGTTGAATTCCCTATGTCTCGCACTAAAGTTAGACGTAAATCTTCTTAGTTAGATATGCACACCTTTGGATTCCCTTCTCTTTATTCCGTATGTGCACATCTCAGGAAAATGTAAAAAGCTGTTAGAACCCTTACCGTTCACTCACTTTCCCGAATCCTTAAGATAAAACTATTCCATTAGACAGTCTATACCTCTCATGGGATCCCAGGTTTCTAATTCCACATCTTTCTCCACATTTTAGTTTATCATGATGTTCCTATTGTATTCTTGGGATATCTGGCAGGCAAGTGTTCAGGTTGCTCGACCTTGATAGTGTTAGAATCTTCATCATATCCGAGCGTGTTATGATTCATTTTTACCATATGCTAATCCTCAACGTTATCTGCTTACATTGAACTCATTTATGCATAAAAACATGCTTTACCATAAAGTATTTATTATAAAAACAAAAAAGAAAAAAACGCTAAAAATGCCAAAAATATTGTTTTTGTGATTTTTTTATCGTTAATAATAAATGTACTATTTCACAATGATAACCTCTCACCATGATGGTAAAGAGAATATTT
>JACCGJ010013847.1:0-24020 GCA_013407085.1 Atriophallophorus winterbourni | reverse complement strand
TGCTGCCTTGTAGGTTGAACTTAGCTGTGCAAAGGCTAGAGAGGTGTACTCGAACAAACACCAAGTGGTGCTGGGGACATCACTTGTACACTATCCCCAAGAAACTTCATGACGATATCTCAACGTATATCTCAGCTCTCTGCTACGGCGTTCCCGAGACGCGACGCGCCCTTGGCTCTCCCAGCGGCTAGGGTGAAAAGTAAGCTAGCTGGGGCCATAAATATCCGTAAGGTCTTTTATCTGAGATGTTGGAACGTACGGACACTGCGTGACGTTGGTAGTCAAGCAATCACGATGCGCTCTTTATTGGACTACCAAGTAGATGTTGCTTGTCTTTCCGAGGTCCGCCTTCCCGGGCACGGATCCAAATCGATCAAGGTCCCCGGAGTCGATCGTAATTATTGGCTTTTTATAGTGGGCCCGAGGATGGATCTGGTCAGCATGGAGTAGCGATAGCGCTCAGCGACCATGCTAAGCAAGCACTCATGTCATGGATGCCTGTATCCCCGAGAATTGCGGTGGTCCGGCTGAGGGGTCACCCTTTGAATATAACAGTCGTTTCGGTGTATGCCCCAACCCTATCAGCCGACCAAACTACAAGAGACGATTTTTATAACCAACTTCAATCCGTAGTCGATAGAGTTGCTGGAAACGACGTGCTGATTGTGGCTGGTGACTGGAACGCTCGTACAGGATCAGCAGATTCCGCAACAAACCGAATCATGGGAAAATTTGGCCTAGGGCAGCGCTGCGCAAATGGCGATCGACTGATCGAGTTTGCGGCCTACAATCACCTATGCGTCTGTAACACTAAATTCCAGCACCCTAAAAAACACTTGGTCACATGGTACTTGAACGATGGTAGAACGGCGAACCAGATCGATTATGTTCTAATCCGCGCACGTTGGATGTCTTCGGTGCTCGACTGTAGGTCCTATCGTGGAGCCGAAACAGGGAACGCAACAGGCACCGATCACACACTTGTTCGCGCAAAGCTCCGACTTCGCCTGCTAAACCGCCAAAAGAAAACTCATAGGAAGCGCTTAAACTTGGAAGCCTTAGAAAACCCGGCCCAACGTAAAAAGCTCATTGACGATATCGATGAGCGGTTGGATGGGAGTGATGCATCAGTCGAACAACAGTGGTCCAGACTGAAGACCGCTACTCAGCCTGCAGCACTAAAAACCCTAGGCACGGCCTCTCGTCGCCGACGAGATTGGATTTCTCAGAACACCATCGAGCTCTCTGCCCGGGCAAGAGACGCCCGAATGCATGGTGCATCTGATTATCGCCTCCTTAGGAGAGCTGCTACACGATCAGCCCGCAAGGATCGTCAGCTATATTGGGCGGAAACCGCATCCAAAATGGAAGCCGCAGCAAGTATAGGAGACTTTGGACGACTGTTTCGCCTGATTCGCAGAGCATCTGGAAGCTGTGGTTTTTGTACGAACCTTCGAGATTCGTCAGGACAGATGATATTTGACCTTCATCAAAAGATAGATAGGTGGGTTGAGCACTTCAGTCAGCTACTGAACCGCCCGACATCTATCGATGCAGTATTCACTTCCCCGATAAATAGCTGTGAATACCCGGTCAACTGCGAGGCACCATCAGAATACGAGATATCAAGTGTTTTACGACGAATGCAGAATGGTAAATCGCCAGGTGAGGACGGAATTTCCGTTGAACTGATTAAAGCCTGTGCCGACGTATTATTATCTCCGCTACATCGGCTGTTTTGTTCGATCTGGGAGACGGAAGTTTTCCCATCAGACTGGGGGATGTCTATCATTCTAACACTGCCGAAACGTGGAGATAAATCTGTGTGCTCCAATTACCGCGGAATAAGTCTAATCGACACCGCTGCTAAAGTGTTTGCAACGCTCCTGCTCAATCGGTTCTCCGCCGAAAGAAATCTGCGCACCAGAGTTAACCAAGGTGGATTTCGCCCTGGGATGGGTTGCGTAGATCAAATATTTACTTTGCGCAGGATCCTCGAGCACCGTGCACGGTATCAACAGCAAACGATAGCTTGCTTTATTGACCTCCGCGCAGCCTTCGACTCCGTAGACCGTGGTTGTTTATGGGACATCATGCTATCGGATGGGGTTCCATTAAAGATCGTCAACCTAATCAGAGCCTATTACAGCTCTACAAGGGCACGGGTTCGTGTCTACGGTGAAGAATCGCGTGAATTTAACTTGCACACAGGAGTCAGGCAAGGCTGCCCGCTATCGCCGGTTATGTTCAATTATGTCATAGACTGGATAATGAACCAGGCGTTAACGGAGTATCAAGGGGTGCAAATTTCAACGGATCTATGGATTTCCGACCTTGACTACGCTGACGATATAGTCGTTCTGGGCGACAATACCGAAATGCTGCAAACCGTTTTAGACCGCATTAGTGCCACTGCCGCGAAATCGGTCTTGAGATAAACGCGGCTAAGACCAAGGCATTTTTTATTCCGACACACCAGGCATCCAGCCACTTCGCGTCCAGGGTTGTCCGATCGAATACGTTCCAGTCTTTAAATACCTCGGCTCAAGTATATTGCCCAATGTTCAGGCGAAAGATGAAGTGAAGTTAAGGGTCGATCGTGCTCGTAAGGCGTTTTTGCAGTTGAAAGTCACCCTTTGGCGCAAGCCCGGGATCAGCCTAAAAACCAAGACGCGTGTTTATCAAGCAGCGATCCGCCCTGTACTGCTTTATGGATGCGAGACATGGCCTTTAAGGTCACAGGATGTACGCACATCAGAAGTGTTCGACCATTGGTGCCTTAGGGTAATCTTGGGCATCCGATATACTGACCGAGTATCTAACGCAGCCGTACGAGAGCGTTGCAGCGGACTATCTCCACTTTCCGCTCACATACAACGGCGAAGGCTGCAATGGTTTGGCCACGTCCTCCGAATGACAGACACAGCACTTCCAAAACTCGTCCTCGACCCCAACCCCGTTCGCACCTGGCGTCGGCGGCAAGGTGGTCAAGTGAAAACCTGGCTGTCAACTGTGAAAGAGGATGTAGACACCCTGGGTCTGCGTACCGTCTACGGAGTTCGCAGGTGGGAACGAGGCTGGATCACGATCTGCAACGATCTCGCCTCCGATCGACGTGCGTGGGCTGGTGCGATCCGAGACATCAATGAAGCCGGCTAATCCACTCGTGGAGCCAGTCGCACAAAAGTAAAAGTAAAATAAGTAACCCGGGACACAGCTACCCACCACATCCTCCGAAACAGGGTCAGTTGAAACTGCGTGTATACGGACTTCCGATACTGGGATCTGGAAGAGCAATGAAACTGACAAAGAGTTAGCAGGGTTGTGAGGAAAATGCAAATGGCACAGAAAGAGAACTTACCGTTGCCACGAGCTAGTGAGTTTTTTTAGGGGAAAATGCAATAGGGTTTGTAAAAAAATTAAAATAGTGTTTACGGGCTACTTGTGTCTTGGGAGTGAGAGATTTCATGGAGGTGAGAATCGAGGAGACCTTTGAATGAACCGAGAGAAGCGACCTCAAAAAGCGTGCCTGGAAGAGTGTTCCACTGACTGCATACTCTCACAGAGAAAAAGCTGTGTCGACATTCAAGCCTGTTCTGTTGATGTAACAGTTTGAGCTCATGTCCTCGGAGGTTAGTGCTTGGAGAGGGAACGAATAGGGAGTTGCATGGATGGGAGGGATCAGTCAAGATCCGGTGGGTAAGTAACATGTCACCGCGGTGAAGACGGTAGGTAACGGAGAATATATCTAAACTGCGTAACCTTTCCTCGTAAGACATGTTATGCATACCACGGGCAAGCTTTGTCGCGCGTCTCTGGGCTTTTTCGAGAAGGGACACGTCTTTGCATAGCCAAGGATGCCAAGCCTGTACTGCGTATACCAAGTGTGGACGGATGTAGACATTCAGCAGTGTCGGGAAGAGAAACCGGTCAAACCTGCCTAAAGCGCGGCGAAGTAAGCCAGTGTTGCGATTGGCTACCGCTGCTGCTCGTTCGCATTGCATGGTGCAACCGAGATCGTGCTGGATGATGATGCCGAGATCCTTTTCTTGTCGAACACTCTGAAGTACTGTTGAGCCCAAACTGTAAGCGACCGGATCTGAGTGTCGGATGGGGAGAACGCTACACTTGGAGGTGTTAAATGGGAGATGATTCCTCAAAGACCAGCTGTGTAGACGACCTAAGTCATCTTGTAGGACGTGTGAATCCCTTGGCGATTTGAGTGAGCGCCAGATTTTGACATCGTCCGCAAATAGGAGGAACGGCGATTCAATGTTTTGGCCAATATCATTGATGAAGAGTCGGGGACCAAGAACGGAGCCTTGTGGCAGACCACACTTGATTGGGAAGCGGGCAGAATAGCAGTCACGCACACGAACACAGAGGGAGCGGTCGCGAAGAAAGTACTTCATCCAGGACAATAAGGATGACCTAACGCCGCAGGCAGCGAGTTTAAGTAAAAGAATGTCGTGGTCGACGCGGTCGAATGCCTTGGAGAAATCCAGAAATACTGCATCGACACCAATGCCTTCGTCCACAGATTTCGTCCAGGCATCCCGTGCGAGAAGCAAGTTGGAAGTGCATGAACGGTTGGCGCGAAAGCCGTGTTGTTGTGTGATTGAAAGTCGATTTGTTTCCAGATGTGAAACAAGGTGGTCAGAGATTATGCTATCCATGACTTTAGAAATGACTGACAACAGCACAATGGGGCGATAATTGGCGGTTTCCGACCGGATACCGCCTTTAAAGATAGGCGTGATAACACCTTCTTTCCAAGCTTGGGGGACAGTGGCGGAGTCCATACAACGTTGGAAATACGTGGCAAGTAGATTAGATATGTGCAATGCGGCTACTTTCAGGATCCTAGGGTGGATGCCGTCGAGTCCTGGTGAAGAGTTTTGCCGTAGACATGAAATCTTCTTGTGGACTGCATCAGAGGTAAACATTATTTCCGGCATTTCTTGTACGTCATCTGAGGGAGAAGAAAAATGGGAGGAGTTTGTAGAATAAGTAGGGTTGAAAATTGGGGCGTAGTGTTCAGACAACAGGTTTGCAGCTTCCGATGCTGGAACAAAGCCTACAGTATCAGGCTTGTAAGAAGCTTTGCTTCGCCGACACATTGCGCTAACTTCTTGTAAACTAAAGGAGATGGAATCAATACACATTGAATTATTATTTTGATTTGGGAGTACAGGGGATACGCTGGTATTTTGACCTGGAATAGGGTATATGGTGGTATTGAATGATTGGCTAAAATAGTTTAAAAATAGCATACTTATTTCTGAAGAATCTGATGTGGATGATTCCATATCATCATGGGGGAACATAATTGTAGAAATTTCATGTTTACTTAGATTATATCGAGATCTCGTTAGATTATTCAAAGACTTGGTCTTCGAAGCACTGTTCAGGGCCATTCTTTCTTGATTCTCGATGAATTGTAATTTGATCGTTGTAAAAGAGCTAAGAAGTTCCTTGAGACGTAAAAATGAATAAAAGTCTGGTGTGTGGTTTACAAAAGCAGAAAGACGGGCTATCTTTTTTCAAGAAGGTTAATTTTATCAAGTTTAATTGATTTAGTTTTCCGAGGAGTTGATTTTTTCAGTTCAGTTCAGTTTGCACAGGACAGTATGTGGCTAACAAGCCAATCAAGCGTCCAGAATTTCTTTCGGTGAAAAGCTGCAGAGAAGCACCCACCACTGCCAAAACGTATATTCTTTTTGTCTGTTTGAAATCTTCGCCGATCGCGAAGCCAAGAGATTATCCGGGTTGAACTTAGGAAGCATCGCGTTGTAGCCGATGCTGAAAAAAGAAAAAGCAGTTTTTCTTCACCAGCACGGTGAGGGGTTAGCTGAAGTAGCATTGTGTATAATAAAAATTTAAAAAAAACACAGAGAACTCTAGCCCTCACTTTATTTACGGGATAACGCTAAAAGATGAAAAACCTAAGCTTGTAAAGCAATTAAGGAGAGTATTCAGCAAAAAACTTACCCCAGTTTGTGTCCAACCCCTGCTTAAAACTAGATACGGTACTGCAGGATATAAGTTCTTCTGGAAGAATGTTCCAGAAGTTAACAACCCTAAGGCTGAAAAAGTGTTTCCTGGAGTCTAGCCGACATCGTTTCTTAGCAATTTTAAGTGAGTGGCCCCAGGTGCCCAGCTCGGGCTTAAGGTAAAGAAGTCGTTCATTTGCACGCCACTCAAACCCTTCAAGATCTTAAAGGTTTCTATTAAGTCACCTCTTAAACGACGGCGCCTAAGGGAGAAAAGATCGAGAGACATTAGGCGCACAGCGTACGGTTTCCCTCGCTGACCTTCAATCATGCGAGTTGCGAGGCGCTGTACACTTTCAAGTCGAAGGATGTCCTTTTTGTAGTGAGGACACCACGCCTGAACACAGTATTCAAGATGCGGCCAAACTAATGCCTTGTACAGTGGCAGGAATACATCGGGTCTTCTGCTCGATAGCACTGATTTCAGCGGAAAAAGTACCTTGCGTGCACGCTGAGCCGCAGCGGCACATTGGTCCTCCCATTTGAAGTCAGCCCTAACCAGTACACCCAAATCCCTAACACACTGTGTGGCGTTAACACTGAGGGAATTCCCCGCCAACTGGACCGAAATCTTATCAACCAGTGTTGACAAGAGTTGGCTCTTAATTAGGTTCAGCGGGAGATCCCACTGGTATGACCAGTTTATGGCCCGCTCAAGGTCGTGCATCAAGGTATCTTCATCCGTTGATCCGATGAATTTCACATCATCCGCGAAAATGAATCATGGCTACTTCAATTCAGAGGACAAGTCATCGATGAAAATCAGGAATAGAAGAGGGCCAATTACCGAACCGTGGGGTACACCACTGATCACGTCGGTTTGATTCGACTAGGCGCGCAAGTTGAATATCATCGCTCGTGACAGATTTCTGTTTTTTATTCTGCTTTTGTCATCATGGTTGTTGTTAAATCAAAAACAAAACTTTGTTTTAACGCTAAGGATACTCGAGGTTCCGGTGAGTGTAAAACAACCGGTAAAAGCCGTCCTACGGTTGAATCGAATAGTTCCTGTGGAAATCCTAAGTGTTCTACTACTGTTCTCGAAGGAATAGAATGCACAAACTGCTCCGTATGGTATCATTCACGCTGCTCGGGTTTAACCGCAACGGTTTTGGCTGAACATAGCTCTAATTCCACCAAACCTTGGTTTTGTAGCGCGTGTACTAATCTCCCTATGGCTCGAAGTCTACTGCATATGATAGATCAACAGTCCAAGACTATCATTACCCTCGAAGGCCGTCTTCATAAACTTGAAAATATGCTTAACGAACAGCATACTACTTCAAGCCTCGCTGTTGTTACATCACTTCCACCAGCACAGAAGTCAGTAGTTAAACCCTCCGTCAGGCAGGCCCATCCCATCCATGTACAACAAAAGATCAGCACAAAGCAATCTAGTGTTGTCGCTGGCAGACCCAAACCGCTAAACGGCACAAGCATCAATAATGCTTTGACCGCGCAAGCTTCTAGTCTCATGGCAGTGACGTCGAAGGTTTCGGTAGCACGAGCGGAGGCACTTACCGTGATTTGCTCCAATGTCCCCGAGACTGATTCACCCAGCTTCATAGCGCGTCAATCTGAAGATGTGGAACAATGGAAAAAGTTGTGTCATGAGCTAAGTCTTAACATAGAACCGGCTAGCATGGTCCGCTTGTCAAGAAACCAGAAATCGGCACACGTTGGTGAGCCAAGATTGTTGCGCATCGTGTTAAAATCGTTAGCAGATGTTGAATCCGTTCTTCTATCCGCTTACATGCTTCGAAACAGCTCGTCCCCAATCCGTATATTCCCCGATATATCATGGGCAGATAGGCAAGCGAAAAAGCAAGAGAATTACGATTGGAAACACGAAAGTGACAAAAAGAGCATCTTTGTTCATGGCGTTCCTGAACTGAATGATAGTGATCCTAACAAAAACACCACTCATGATTGCGAACAGTGGCGCTTCTTACAGCAATTGAGTAAAATTACCGATACCTTAACTACTTCCCTGAAGCGTTTGCCAGCTTCTCCCAGCTACCAAGGATCTGGTCCTCGCATAACCAAAGTGATTCAAAGTTGTAATGGTCTAAAAAGCATTTAGCTTAACAATAACCATAGGATGGAGTTATGAGGTATATACAATAAAAAAGAAAAAAAGAAGAACAGGAAAACTCATGTAGTGTAAATCGTATCAAGGTTTGGGTTGTCTCTCAAGTGTTTGTCCAAATTAGCTTTAAAAATATCCAGGTTGGCTGAGTGTGTAACAGTGGAGGGGAGGGTGTTCCATGTGAAACTTACACGTACAGCATACGAATATCTTCGACAGTTCAGTCTTGAAGTGGGAATAAGCACTGAAGTTCATGTTTCCGACTGGCACGGGGTGGCAAGCGTGTGAAAAGTTTGGACAAGGGATGGTTAGGGACGTGCATAATATTGTACATCAGTATGAGGTCACCTCTTAGTCGACAACAGCGAAAGTCGAAAAGATTGAGACTCCTCAAACGTTCTTCATATGGTTTAGCAGCTAGTCCGGGTACAAGCTTTGTGGTTCGGTGGTAAATACGCTGCAGAAGATTGATGTCTTTCTGAATTCAGGGTGACCAAGCCTGAACAGCGTACTCCATCGCTGGTCTCAGATAGGTGTTCATGATACGGGGCACCGACTGATTGGAGAATCTGCCGAAAATTCGTCTCAATAACGCCAATACTTTTGACGCCTTTTTGTATGCCGCTTTGCACTGCAGTGAAGTCTTCAGACTTGAATTGGTCCAAACTCCCAAATCCTTCTCTTCAGTTGTCCAGACGAGTTGGTGGGACCCAAGAGTGTAGTTGTAATTAACAGTCTTTCCAATGTTTAACGCCTTGCACTTTTGGAAGTTGAATGGTAGTTTGTTTCTGAAAGACCAATCGTGCAATGTGTTTACATCCTTCTGCAAAGTTTCACAGTCATCATTGGTACGTATGCTTCTCCAAAGCTCTATATCGTCTGCAAATAACATAATCTTGCATTTAACACGCTCGGTCCGAGGACCGAACCCTGGGGCACTCCGCTCGTAATTTTGAATGGTTTCGAAAAGGCGCCGTCAACTCTGACTTGGGCACTCCTGTCGCCTAAATAGTTTTCTAGCCAAGCAAGAAAGTTTTCCTGTTATCCCGTGCAATTCAAGTTTCTGGATTAAAATACTATGATTGACGCGGTCGAAAGCCTCAGACATGTCTAAAAAGCATGCGTGGATGGAGTAACCATTGTCCACACACTCAGTCCAGTCGTTTAAGGTGAGCAAGAGGTTAGATAGACATGAGTGATTTTTCCTGAAACCGTGCTGTTCAGTCGCAAGCAGTCTATTGTTTTCGAGGTGATGGGTGATCTTTTCCGCTACTAAACTCTCTAGCACTTTAGAAATTACTGGCAACAACGTAACTGGTCTATAGTTCGCAGCATCAGATCGACTCCCGCCCTTGTAGATTGGTGTGATGATGCCAGATTTCCATTCCGCGGGAACGATACTATTTTCGAGCGAAATTTGGAATAATGTGCTGAGTGGACCACACAATGAGGATGCGCATCGTTTGAGGATAAAAGGAGTGATTCCATCTGCTCCTGGTGACTTTGCGGTATTCAAACGAAGAGGTTTGAGCATGACACACTCATTGTTTATTGAGATTTTATTTAGTATTTCATTGGAAAAGCCAATCGAATGCGGCGTAAGATGCACTGGTTCCTTGGGGCAAAAAACTTTGCAGTAGTAACCTGCAAGAACTTCGGCAGCCTCGAACGCAGTCGTAGTTAGACCATTTGGTGTGCGTAGTGCTGAGATTCCTGGCTTAATTTTTGATGTAGTGTTAACGATCTGGTACAGGACTTTGGGGTTCCGCTCCATCATGGTCAGTAGTCTTGCCTGATGAGACTGCTTATCCTCGGTGATAAGAGAGGTGACCTTGTTCCTCAACAGACGATATGTTTCCCAATTATCTGGCATCTGAATCTATGGTGAATGACGCTTTGCAACAATGGTATCGACAAAGGCATTGTGCTCCAGCAGAAGTTCGTCTTCGCTCGGCCCTGGAAAAGCGGATTAACAGTAAACCGCGATTGACGCCACCGCTTCCACTAACCGAAACGAATATGGTGCAGACGGACTCGACATACCCAAAAAACTCACAAGAGCCGATCCAAACGGGATCGGCGGTCTAGATATTCGTATAAATGATGCTGCTCCTAACCTTACGCGTGAGGGCTTGAACTGTTTCTACACGAACGCACAGGGTTTACTCAGCAAACTTGCAGAACTTCGCTTGAGGCATGCTGCTCGTCATTTTGACATAATAGCTGTATCCGAAACGTGGCTAAGCTCTTCGATCACTGACGCCGAGGTTTCTCTCACTGATATGTCCATTCTCAGGAACGATCGTCCAACTAAAGGGGGCGGCGTCCTTTTATACTATAACTCGCGTCTTTCCTGTGAGATTATATCGCATTATCAACTTAACGTGGTGGATTCACTTTGGTGTCACGTGCAACTTAAAAATAAGGACTGTGCCCTCGTTGCGGTAATCTATCGTCCTCCGAATACTCAACATTCGATGGATGGTGTCCTTATGGCTTCCGTTCGATTCGCCCTATCACTACCTCACAGTCATGCCTTACTGATGGGGGATTTCAACTCTCCCGAGCTTTTCAGCGAACCTATCCCAAATACGTTCGCCGCGGATTTGGATGATCTTATCAGCAGCCATCCTTTGTACAATCATGTGAAGGTTGCTACACGTTTCCGAAGTAGCGACTGTCCATCTTTGCTCGATCTGGTGCTGACTAACGAAGAGCTGATGGTAGAAGAAATACATTATGAACCACCCCTAGGGAAAAGTGACCACGTCGTCCTGACATTCTTTTTCGTTTCCTACGCTGAATTCCTCGACGAAGAGGTAACTCTTGTCCGAACCGTCACAGACTACAAGGCTTTTCAAGAAATCATTGCGGCCAACAATTTTGACTTTCTGCTAAATGACGATCCTGAGCTTGCCTGGTCCAGATTTGTCTCTCAGTGGCACCTTCTATTGCAACAATCATCGACTTCGGCCGAGCACAAAAGACGTATCCTGCAGACGTTCATTCGTAGTAGAACTCGCAAGTGGATTAAGTGCAGAAACACTGCATGGCATGTGTTCCGATCGGAAGAGTGTGTGCAAAATTGGGAAATTTATCGTCAATTACGCAACCACTGCACGTCTCTAGTGCGTCAAGACAGGCTGGACTACCAGGACAAGTTGACGGCACGATTTCTTGACAACAGAAAACTACTTTACCGTTTTATAAACGATAAACGAAAGGTGAAAACTGGTATCCTGCCTCTGAAAATTGAAGGTGGTACTACGTCGACTTCTTTAGAAGCCACGAACACACTAAAGGATCACTACATGCCGGTTTTCCAGAATTGTTCACCATCCTCATTAAATATCATCACAACACCACCTAGACTCTCCACCGTCATATTCTCCGCTGAGAGCATACGCAAAAAGATTATGCAGCTCCGGGACAACTCATCTCCGGGAATAGACCGGATAACGCCGAAAGCATTACGTGCGGTCGCCGCACATATTTGTGAGCCACTTGCTGTCTACTTTCAACGCTTGTTTGATACCTCGCGTGTTCCCGAATTTTGGAAACAGGGTATCATTACCCCAATCTATAAAGGAGGAAACCGCAGCGACCCCGCGAATTACCGTCCAGTCACCTTGCTCCCCGTGCTTTCTAAAGTCATGGAATCGATCGTGTCCGACGAGTTGATGACTTTCATGGAGAACGAAAACGCGGTCGCTGTCGAACAACATGGGTTTCGTCGCGGACACTCCTGTACGACAAACCTGCTTTTGGCCCGGGACAGCTGGACCAAAGCTGTCGACGCAGGCTACGGTGTTGATGTAATTTACCTGGATTTCTCCAAAGCTTTTGATAGCGTAAACCACGCTATTTTACTACAAAAGCTTGCTCATCTTGGAATCGGTAACCCACTTTTGTCTTGGATAGCCGAATTTCTCCGCGCCAGAACACTCCATGTTCGCGCAGACAATCACTTTCTGATTGTTTTTCAATAAAATGTGGTTTACCCCAAGGTTCTGTACTCGGCCCGCGCTTGTTCTTGATGTTCATCAACGACATTGGTGCATGTGTGAACTCACCGTTTTTAATGTTCGCAGATGACCTCAAACTCTGGCGAATCCTCTCTTCCCCAAATGACTGTGACGAATTGCAGATGGACCTCAACTCACTTAATAGTTGGGCAAATATGAACCAGCTACCTTTCAATCCACGAAAATGCCGATCTCTCCGCATTCGCCACCCCGGTGAACCTAGGTATCAACTAGGGGGCACCGAAATTTCGGTAAGTATGCAAGAGAAAGACCTCGGTATACTGGTTCAAAGTGACCTCGGGTGCTCTGCTCACTGTTCATACGCTTCCTTAGTCGCGAATCGAAACGTAGGCCTTCTAAAACGAGTCTTTGGTTCTTTCGACCGCAGCCTTTCCCCTTCACTTCTTCACGCGTACGTCAGACCTCACCTAGAATACGCCGTGTCCGTCTGGTCCCCGTGGTTAAAGCGCGATATTCACGTCCTGGAACAAGCTCAACGGAGATTCACCAAAATCGTCGAAGGGCTTGTTCGATGAACTATGAAGATCGCCTGAAGGCACTTAATTTGTTCCCCATGAGTTACCGCCGCATACGAGGCGATCTGATTTTGGTTTTCCTGATTCTCAAGAATGCCAAACACCCGTGCTCCAGACTGCTTTCGATGGCCCCTAGTTCCGGAAGCCGGGGACATGTCTTAAAGCTTGCCCACCTACCAAGTCGGTTAAACTGCCGAAAGTTCTTTTTCACAGTTCGCACTCCTTCTGCCTGGAATGATCTACCGTCTTTTATTGTAACCTCTCCTTCCCTTGCTATTTTTATAGAACGCCTTGATTCTTACCTATATCATTCTCAGAAAATTTGAATTTAACTTCGCACATTTCTTTTTGTTCCCGATGCTGCACCCATTTTCTCTTTTCCAGACCTACATACGAATTGACGCCAATCCATCATCCCCTGTATTGACTACCCTGTGTTTCCTCTGACCCCACCATTTACGGAACTTTGGTAACCGAAACCCAATTTCATGGACTCCACCCGACCCCCTGTGCTGACTATCCTGTGGTTCTATTTTAAGCTCATGGCTTTTTGTACCCAAATATACTATTGACTATTGACAGCGTACATCCTACTCTCACTCGGAATGTCCTACCTGTAAGGAAGTCCTTTATCCAAGCAAGTAGACTACCCCGTATACCTTTGGTTGCTAGCTTAATCTCTAGAAGGCGGTGATTTACGGAATCGGAAGCCTTACTGAAGTCTATGTAGAGGGCTTCGACAGGCTTCCCTTCATCCATCCTTTAAGTGGCAGTATTGAGAAAGCTAATGAGGTTAGTCAGACAGGATCTACCCTTAATAAATCCATGCTGAGTTACACTCAACAGAGAATGCCGACAAAGATGCTGACAGATTTTAACACGCAGCAGTTTTTCCATTACTTTAGAGACGGTGCTGGTCAGGCTGACCGGTCTATAGTTACCAACAGTTGACCTGCAACCGCCTTTGTGTATTGGCACGACTATGAATTTCCTCCACTTACTGGGAACAACTCCTAGTTGCAGGCATGAATTAAAGAGCTGGCAAAACGGTTCGGCGAGCACTGAGGCAAGATTTTTAAGCATAATTGAGTAGATGCCGTCCGGTCCCTCAGATTTGTTGACCCGAACATGGATAAGTGCGTCAAACACCTCAGCCTCATTGGAGGACAACTCAATTCAATTCAATTCAATTCAATTTTAATGGTCTAAAAAGCATATAGCTTTACAAAAAACCACAGAATAATATGACAACAACGAATAATATAACAAGCAAAATGGGATTAGATTGCTTACTGGGCAGTTCAAAAATCAAGTAAATATCCAAGGGCAGAAATTGTTTTCGATTGGTGGGATAACAAATGTAGGTATATGGTGTTAAGATGTATAGTTTTCTTCAATGCACGGGTTTAGGGTCAAATAGGCATCAAGGCTTCTCTTGAAAGTTTGCTGGTTTGGTGAGTTCACAACATTATCTGGCAGATTGTTCCAAGTAAAACAAACTCGCACGGCAAAAAAATGTCGTCTGCAGTTTAGTCTCGAGTGAGGGACAGTTAGAGTAAGTGTGTGAGCTCTTGTATTATGCGAGCTCCGTAGATTCAATAAGCATTGTAGAGGGTGATTTTCAGTATTCAAAATATTGTAAACCAGAATCAAATCGCCTCGGATACGACGACGTGGATAATCAAATAAATTCAGCGTTTTGATTCGCTCATTGTAGGGTTTCCGGCTGAGTCCAGTGACAAGTTTGGTAGCTCGATGATATATTCGTTGCAAAGTCGCAACATCTTTTTTAAGCCATGGCGACCATGCTTGAACCGCATATTCCATCGTGGGCCTGATATACGTATTTATAATACAGGGAATTGTCTGTTTTGAGAACCTACCGAAAATTCTCTTTAGGAGTGACAATTTCTGTGATGTTTTGCGATAGACGTAGTTGCAGTGGCTCGACATCCCTAGGGTGTTGCTTATTAACACACCCAAGTCCCTTTGTTCCATGGTCCACGAGAGGCTGTGTGTTCCAAGAAAATACTGGTACTCCACATATTTGCCAATGTTTAACATGTGACACTTTTGGAAATTGAAAAATATGCGATTTTTTAGGGACCAAGCCTGGAGGTTGTCCAGATCCTTCTGGAGCAGTTCGCAGTCCTCCGACTTACTTATCTTAGACCAAACTTTTATATCGTCCGCGAACAGTACGATCTTGCATTTGATGAGAGCTGGTATGTCATTAGCATAAAGCGCGAAAAGGATTGGTCCGAGGACGGATCCCTGAGGCACTCCACTTGTCACGGCTACCGACTTCGATAGAGCACCGTCCACAGAGACTTGAACAAACCGATCAGTCAGGTAATTTTCTAACCATGCTAACAGACTGCCAGTGATACCACAACGTTCCAGCTTCTGCAAGAGAATACTGTGGTTTACACGGTCAAATGCTTTCGACATATCGAGGTAACATACATGGATAGTATCCCCAGCATCCACTGCTCGAGTCCAGTCGTCAAGGGTGAGGAGAAGGTTAGTAAGGCAGGAGTATCCCCTTCTAAAACCGTGTTGGGCTCCCGAAAATAGCTTATTTTCCTCAGGTATTTGCTCAGTTTTTTTGCCACGATCCTTTCGAGTACCTTGGATACGGCGGACAACAAAGTAACAGGTCTGTAATTTGCGGGCTCCGAACGCACCCCGCCTTTGAAAATCGGGGAGATTATACCAGATTTCCATTCAGTCGGTATGACACTTTGCGACAACGATTCGCAGAATAACTGAGTTAGAGGTCCGCATAGAGATTGTGCACAATGCTTGAGTATATTCGGGGTAATTTTATCACAACCAGGGGATTTTCTGGGATTCAACGATAGTAGTGTTCCCAGCACCTCTTCTTTGTTGATGGTTATTGTGTCCAATGGTAGAGGATGCGTTATTTCTGGATCAATTTGTATATCCACGCTTTCCTTCGGACAAAATACTGTAGCATAATAATTTACCAAAGCATCCGCGGTGTCAGCTGCATTTGTGGTCATTCCAGTGGGCGTCCGCAAGGCCGCAACTCCTGGTTTCACTGAACACTGCTTGTTCACAATCTGGTAAAGAAGCTTGGGATTCCGTTCCATTTTAGACATTATGACAGCTTGATACTGTATTTTGTCTTCAGCAATAAGTTTGATGACCTGGTTTCTTAGTTTTCTAAAGGTCTCCCATGTGGCATCGGTGGTTAACTGGCGATGGTTTATCCAAGCCTTATTTCGCAGTTTAATCCATTTCCGAGTGCGACTGCGGATTTCAAATTCGAATGCCTTTCCACACTGTTTTGGTACGAATGCCGAATATGAGTTGATTTCCCGGTGTAGATTGGTTAAAATGCTACACCACTGCTCTTTTACTCCGATGCCTTCAATTTGCCAATCGTTAATCAAACTTAGGGCGTTTGATAATTTTGATAGGCATACCTTTCTGATGAATTTTATTCTATCGTTTGTTCGCTCTGCTTGACATAGGTAGTCAAAATTCAAGACCAAATGGTCGCTCGAACCTAGCGGACAATCGTATGTAATGCTTTCGACGGAGTCCTCTTCAGTTGTCAAGATAAGATCGAGCATTGAAGGCATATCTCTCCCTCTGTATTTTGTATTGCTTTCAACGTGATTATACAAAGGAATTTCGTCAAACAGCTGCTGGAAGATGGCAGCAGTGGAGGTGTGAGAAATTTTGTTCGTCTTCAGCAAGTTAGGCAGATTAAAGTCTCCCATAATCAAGATTCTGGTATGATATATCGAGGCAATCATCTAATACATGGACACCAGGTGTCAGGTTAAGCAGACCTGACGGTGCGTTTGAAGAATTATCCCGTCGTTGGACGCTACTGAAAAACCCTGAGAAGGCAGTCGCCTTAGACAGGTTGGTATCGGCAACTTTTCCGTCCTCCAGTTTCAAATCCCCTATGTTTTCCCTAGTTTTTCCTTTTGACTGTGCGTAGCTATGAAACCTTTTCGGGTTGGATTTAGCATCCCTAGCTAGAGATAACTCAAAATGCTGTTTGAGCACACGTTGTAATTTAACACAGGCATTCCGAGCGGTTTTGTAGCGGGCCCAAGAACCCGAAGTAAGGGATAGCTTATATTGCCGCCATAGACGATCCCGCTTACGGGTAGACCTACGGACTCGAGGAGACCACCAGGGTGGCCTTCGATGCCTTCTCACACACTGCAGCGGAGCGTGTTTGTCTTGTAACTCGTTTAGATACTTAGAAATTCTATCCCAGTTTTCATTTAAATTTGAATCGCTAGATAACTGAAGGGAAGATTTTGAAGACTGCAAGAGTAAACCCCAGTCTACACGCCTAAAATTGCGTCTAGGACGAGAGAAAGGTTTGCGAACACGCAATATCGCTTCGAAGCTTATCATTACGTGATCACTTTTGCCGAGCGGCGGTAGGTACTTTAAATGACTAATGGCTTCTAGCTGGGACGACAATACCAAGTCAAGAGTGGATGGAGTGCATCCATGGCGAAACCTTGTAGGATCATTGACATGCTGGTGCGGCGCATGATTATGGAGCCATTCGAGAAAGGTGTCAGATTGCTGGGTGACTAGACCAGTGGGGACAGGCCAATCTATGTCTGGGAGGTTGAAATCACCCAAGATAAGTACACTGTGAGCTGAGTGAAACAAACCGTCGAGTGTCTCAATAAGCTGTGTAAACTCCTGTATGGATGCACTTGGAGTGACGTAGACACAAGCAATTGCGAGCGATGACTTGTAGCAAGTCCGGATACTCGTAACAACTTGGACGTTTTCAATAGCTAGAGATATCCCTGTACCCATGTTGTGCAAACCATACTCCAAGAGCAGTGCAACGCCACCGCCTCTCCTATCGCCCGGCCTATCGCATCTTATGACGAGATACTGTTCACTGATGTTCACCGGCACCTCATCAATCGCAGACAGCCAGGTCTCAGAAAGCGCAATAACCCTTGGGTGTAACTGAGCCACGCAGAGAAAAAGTTCAGCCCACTTATTCCTGATGCTGCATACATTTGCATACAATACTTGGGCACTGGTTTTTCGTGCTTCTGAAACTAGTCCTGTTTGGCCCTCGGTCGAAGCACCCGAGGGAGCTGCACGTTTTTTGGCGTGCTACTTAGAGCAGGAGCATCAGTTTTGGCAGCCTCTTGCGTTAACGTAACGGACCGTTGCCTGACAATTGAGACCGCATCCATAGAAGAGAAGCAACTACTGGAGTCATCGTCTCGGGTGCCATCGTCAATTGCGCTAAGACAATCAACGTCATCTGGGCCGGACAACAAGACTAGTGGCAAAATGCTGTTCGGTATGCCCGTCTGTGACAGAATAGCGGTTTGCGCTGCATCCGGGTTAAGAATGACCGATGTTCTCATTGCTAAGTTTCTCCTATTGGAATCAGAATTATTTTGTCGAATCCGGGACGGAGGGTTGTCGGGCTTCACCTGAAGTTTATCTAGCGTTGAGTTTGCGATATACTCAGCCCTAGCCAGGAATGCATCCCGATCCGCCTGATAATTAAATTCAACCAGGATTGGTCGAGGGCAGTTACCGATCCTCCATCTTCCTACTCGGTGGATTCGCACTGTGGAAGTAGAAGGCTTCATATCCACCATTCGGAGAAGATCGTTTATACACCTACGATCAAGATCTCTGCGAGACTTAGTTTCCTTAATATATGGTTCCGCTCGATTAAAAACTAGTACATTTCTAGTTCTAGATTTCGGAGCAGAGGAATTTCTGTGCAGTGATTCGATTTGCTGACGCAAACCATTTAATTCCTGAATAATTAGCTCCAGCATAGGCGAACCGGCATCAATTGAATGTTGCCGTTTTCGTGCACTAACCTTACTGGCCTTAGTACGCTTCTTGGAGGTGCCAGCTGCATTGGCCTCCTTGGGAGGATGGTGTAACTGGTTAACTTTGTGAACTTCCGCCTTGACTGCAGTTGTCCCCGGGCTCAGGTTTGCGCTCAAAACAGATGCATAGGTTTGAGTGGGTACGACGTTAGACGTGCTAGGCGAAATTTTACTATTTTGAGGCTTTACAAATAACAAAAGCAGCGTCACTGACAGCCTTATGGCAGGAGCTGCAATACCACTGTAAGCAGCGGTACTTTGCATAAATCCCACAGTGAGATTTATGTATGCCAGAGCAGCTCGGGTGAGCCCAACGCTTGCACGCTGTGCACTCAATGCCCCTGGCCACTTTTTTTGCAGCAATTGCCGTGGAGGCAAGCATTAACTGTACTCATCTTACGGCGAGAGATATAAGAAACGATAATGTACCAGCAAGATTATAGACTGATTTAATCACAAGCGTAATTAATCAGCACGAAATATAATTGACGATTTGCTTTTTATAAGGTAGTAAAATAGTTAGTCTATTTTACAGTATTTCACAGAATAGCGAAAATGCGTAATAATTTTTAGCAGAGCGTGGAAAATACAACCACGCGCAAATTGTTCGCAAGCAAGTTACGAGACATTCAGATAAGTTCTTATGGAATATTGAAGAGATAAGGTTAAAATCCGGAGATATGAAGAAGTCAGTCCAATCAGAGTTTCTAATTGGAGTCGAAAACTTTGTCCAATCAACATAAAGACGGTCATTAGCCTTGCTGATGGAGGTCCGATTCTCACAAAGATGAAGTTGACACGTGACCATGTTATGGTCACAACCAGGAAGGGGTGTACGGATGTGCAATCGTGCAGCATTTCTGTGCTGTGCGGCTAACATCGTGCTAAATTGATTGGCCAACAGTAGTGAGCTGCATGCGAGTACACGCTGGAGTCTCACTACCATTTCTATTTCTATTTAGCCCCTCATATCTGTCTAGGCCTGGGCAACCTGACAGTATCTTAGCCCACGTGCAGTCTCTGACTGTGCCGCACTTTGCCTGGATCAGGCTTGTGCTTTCATACATACCAATGTAAAAATAAGGTCTAGAAGGTTTGAGTGCCTTGTAGGTTTATCAACTACTTGGGTGTAACCTAGTAGGTTGATTGCTTCGGAAAAAGAGGAAAATTTTCTAGATTGCAGAGGCGAGTTCCAGCATGTATAAGGCATGTTAAAATCACCAGCTATAAGTTTATTTTTGAAAGGGTTCAAAGAAACTTCAATAAAAGCATTTTTAATCTTATCAAGATTGTGTAAGGATGGAGGAGGTGGGTTGTAAATACAACCGAAAAGGGCATCCAGTGAAGGTATATCAATCCATATGGAATCATCAATTTCATCCAGCGAGGAAGAACAATGAAGATTGGCAGGAATATTCTTAGTAATATTTATGATGCAACCACCACCACGAGTGGAGCACCGATTTTTACGAAAAATATTATAATTTGGTAGGAAAAGTGTCGCGTCTATATCTTCGTCAGTTGTCCAAGTTTCAGTGATTAGAACTAAATCAGTTGGAGTAGCAAACAGGAAAAATTGAAGATCAGACATTTTGGAAGAAATAGATCTCGCATTTAATAGAAGGATGCTGATGGCGGGAGTACAGATAGATGCTATAGTGATGGGGACCTGAGATTTCGAACTAGATTGAGTTAAATCCTGTATACGGGTGGAAACACTAGTGGAAAATTTGATTGTGGTGAGTAGTCTTGGTAAAAATGGCTGGGGGCATGTGTAGCAGGTAGTGGCCAAGATGAAATACTGTGCATGTTTCTTTGGGGTGACATGACAGTTTGAGGACTGGGATAAGCATAAGGTAAGTTAAAGTTAAGGTTTACATTTCTATTTAAACTAAGGTTTTGTGGCTGGTCACCATGCTGATTGGAGTAAGGGTATGAATACCATGTAGAAGAATTAGGGGAACCATAAGGTGAATGCCCATAATAATTGTAAATGGGAGGTTGCGTAGGTAATGGATGGAGATACTTTCTAGAATATAAAGAATTACTGTTCCTAGAAGAATCGTTCACGAGTGGCTTAATGCTTAGTGGTTTGTTGAGAAGGGGACCTATTGCTTTGAACGTTGGAAGTTCAACTTTTTTGACGTCCTTAGGATTTGGTCGAGGGATAGCTTGTGGCTTAGCAGTATCCTGGGGTGCAGCCGTTAATCCGGCGTCTGAGTTATTTGTAATATTTCCAGCTAGCATATCTATGTCAGTCGGAGTGAAAATCTTACTACAAGATGATGATTGAGAGCTTACTCTCACTGGAGCGGTAACTTGGCGGGCGAATTTACGTTGTAGGGGTGTATTTAATGGGAAAAGACGTTTATTTTCCCTAAAAACTCAATATTTTTGAAGATATTACGACTCTATATTGACACTATGTCAACAAAGATTTGAATTATTTGGCGGGAAAAACATGATTATAATTGGATCATATTCGCCCTTTATTCTGATTGGTCCATCAAGTCCTTGACACGGTTTTAATGTGCTATTTTCCAAGGTCATTTCCTTTTACATTCTCAGCCTATATATATGGATGAGTAAACCATGTTTGTTATTATTGGAAGTGAGCTCCCATACGAACTTCTCTGAAGCCTTGGTCTTCTCTCTCAATAATCGGTTGG
The DNA here is from genome assembly GCA_013407085.1 of Atriophallophorus winterbourni. Lineage (NCBI taxonomy): Eukaryota > Metazoa > Platyhelminthes > Trematoda > Plagiorchiida > Microphallidae > Atriophallophorus > Atriophallophorus winterbourni. Next base: position 2,766 of record JACCGJ010013847.1, on the reverse strand, counting down.
GCAATATTGTGGGAAGCATATCCGGTGCATTATTAGCTCCATATCAAGAACGTAACAGTTTGGCGACGGGTTTATTCAAGTTACAAAATCATGGAACAATCCAAGATAGAAATTCTTTCGGAGCGACAAATGATGCTAATGGAACTTCTTCTGCAGAAGCAAGTACCAATCACAGAACCTCGTGCTATTCCACCCTCCATTGACGGAATTGCGAACAGCATCGCAGAATTCTCCTATGATCCGGAAGCTAACGTCACATTTGAAACTTGGTTCAGGCGTTATGAAGATCTTTTTCGTGTTGATTTTTCAGCCCAAGATGATTCATGGAAAGTTCGGCTGCTGCTACGTAAACTTGGCCCAGCAGAGTTGGATAAGTACTGCAACCTGATCCTTCCCAAGAATCCTCGGGATAGAACTTTTGATGAGACCATCAAGTCACTGATTGAACTCTTCGGTGAGCATGTATCTCTATTCAACACTCGCTACAGGTGCCTCAAGCTGAAAATGAACGACACAGACGACTTCTTGACACACATGGGCATTGTCAATCGCGAATGCGAACGCTTCAAGTTGCTGTCCCTCACAGACGACCAGTTCAAGTCCTTGATATTCATATGCAGTCTGGTATCTCCGCGTTTCGCTGATATTCGAACGCGACTGCTCAACAAACTTGAGCAAGAACCCTCATTCACTCTCCAAGCCATTGGTGAGGAATATCTACGACTGGTCCGTCTCCAAGAAGATTCGGCAATGATTCAACATGGGAATCATGGCACCGACACCGTCCATGCCGTTCAGCAAAGCAATTGGCATTCGCCACAAGTTTCCAGCGCAAAGAAGCCATCGTCTTCATGTTGGCATTGCGGAGCCTGGCACTATGTCCGATATTGTCCCTTTAAACAACACCGTTGCAGTAAGTGCAACGTCACAGGCCACAGAGAAGGATTCTGCAGATCCAGAACGAAACAACAAGTTTCGCCGAAACCAAAGATTTCGAGGCCATTTTCAAAGCCGCAGCAAAACCAGCAGAGGTTTGCATCAAATCATAGGGCTCCTTGAAAGCATTCACCAAGCGGACACGCGCTCAGCGTCACAACAACATTCCAAGTAAGTTCATCACCGAGACTGCGGTTCATCTCTATCCAGATCAACGGTATACCCGTTCAGCTTTAACTGGATACAGCATCGGACATCACAATCATCTCCGAAGCAATTTGGAAAAATCTTGGCAGCCCACGTATCTATTCAACATGTCCGCCTGCAACCAGTGCCTGTGGTGGATCACTCAAATCAATCGGGCAACTGAAGTGTTGTGTGTCTTTCCGAGAGAAAACAGCACCATGTACCTGCTACATCGCCAAAGCGAACTTGAATCTTCTCGGACTCGATTGGATCGAATATCTCTAACTGGCAGATCAGCCAATCAATGCTCTGTGCAACCAAATCCAGTGCAGCAGTGCACCCTCAAACAGAATCGATCAAATCGTCAACCGGTTTTCCGATCTGTTCAAAGAGGATCTTGGTAAGTGCAAGCATACACAAGCAGTCCTTCAACTTCGTCCAGGAGCCAAGCCAGTATTTCGCCCCAAACGACCTGTATCATATGCCTCACTTCCTCAAGTCGAGATGGAACTACAGCGTCTACATGAACTTGGAATCATCTCTCCGGTAACGTACTCATCTTGGGCAGCACCCATCGTCGTGGTGAAGAAAACCAATGGCTCGATTCGCCTTTGCGCAGATTTCTCGACTGGTCTCAATGATGCACTTGAGACTCACCACTACCACTACCCACTCCCGTTACCAGATGATCTCTTCACCATACTTAATGGCGGCACCTGCTTTGCGAAACTCGATCTGGCAGAAGCTTATTTTCAAGTGGAAGTCGCACCTGAATCACGTGAGTTTTTTACGATCAATACCCATCGTGGGCTGTATCAATTCAACAGACTCACATTTGGCGTGAAGACCGCACCCGCGATCTTCCAACAAGCGATCGACACGATTTTGGCAGGTATTACAGGCGTTGCGGTCTACATGGACGACATTCTAATCGTTGGCAGAAACACAGGTGAGCTACAGTCTCGTACGGAAGATGTTTTACAAAGGATACAAGACAGTGGTCTCCGGCTTCGTACAGAGAAATGCCAGTTTTACCTGGATTCCATCAAATACCTTGGTTTCATCTTCGATGCTTCCGGTCGTCATCCTGATCCAGCGAATATCCAAGCTATTCAACGAATGCCGGCACCCACAGATGTCTCTACGCTTCGTTCATTTCTTGGACTGGTAAGTTACTACAGCGCTTTCTTACCATCACTACACAATGTTCGTGCACCGCTCAACAGCCTTCTCCAGAAAGACATTTCATGGAACTGGTCACCCGATTGCGAGGATTCTTTCGTCACAGTAAAAACAATGCTGAGTTCCGAGCTGCTGCTGACACATTACGATCCGGTATTACCAATCGTTGTAGCCGCTGATGCTTCTAGCCATGGCGTTGGTGCGGTCATCTCTCACAAGTTTCCTGACGGAACGGAAAAAGCTATCATGCATGCATCACGAACACTGACACCAGCAGAGAAGAAGTAAGGCCAGATAGAAAAGGAAGCGTTGGCCCTCGTGTTCGCAGTCAAACGGTTTCACAAGTTGATCTACAGCCAAAGTTTCACCCTGCTGACGGACCACAAATCGCTCATTTCAGTATTTGAATCGAAGAAAGGGATCTCTGCTCATTCAGCTAATCGTCTGCAACGTTGGGCCCTC
>JACCGJ010013846.1:0-26590 GCA_013407085.1 Atriophallophorus winterbourni | reverse complement strand
TTTTCGTCTAGAGCAACATTAATCTCGGGTCGAAATGCGTTTGCATGTGTATGTACCAAAGCGGTTTAAATGCTTCATCGAGATTTCGATAGCAACTTTCAAAAAATACTATTCGAGATTCCAGTTTTGCCTCATGAAGAGGATTTGTAGTTGTTTTGCTAGACTGTTCACTTCGACATGCGCAACAGACGTAGCAAACACCGGGTATATCAACGTTGCTAATAAAATATATCGCTTCCTGCGTTAACGCTTTATCATATTTGGAATGTATTTTACCCAAACAGCCAAAACATTAAAATAAGTTGAATCTGGCACTTACCCCTTTGTTACACATTTGACACGCATCACGTGCTGCCTCCTTTGTCTGGGGCGTCGAGGTCATCCTTCGTGTCATTGTTACAATCCATCGAGTGATGAGTCAATGCACTTGTCTGTGCAGTTGTTTATCGATCGATAGCTACTGGTGGAGTGAATTCGTTGGATCAGAGTAAAGCGATCCAAGCGGTTAAATGCTAACGAGTTGAATAAATGTGATGAGGTTGAACGAGTTTCGATCAGACAGAGTTAAAAAAACGGTCAGTCAATTCGAAATGATGTGATCTTCTCAACTGTATTCGAACAGCAACAATATTTGGAATCGCCAGGGATGTTGCACGCGTCTGTTATTTGGAATTTCAAAAATTCACCTTGCTCATAGTTGACGCAATTATATTTCGAAAGAGCAAATTAAGACGAGTTCATGGATATTTGAATCGTTTAGCTCAGACAAACGAGTGATGAATTATATCCAAAATTATGAGATCGCAAATATATGCGTCCGCGCAGCACGTAAGATAGTCAAGAATGAAGGCATCAATCGCCCACTCCCTGCTGCATCATTAGTTTTATTACTCTACCACTGTGAAAAGTTTATATGAGAAATGAGTCGTTGAATTTACAACAACAACGATAAAATATTCATTGCCTGTGTCCAACGTGTATGTTGCTGTTAAACTCTTATTTGCTACGTACATTCTCACAGACTAAATGTCGCATACATGCAGATATTCCGTGGTGGGAGAGGAAAGGTAATTTAAACAATGGGAAAAAATGTGACCAACGCAGTGTTGTTCTTCTTGGTGTTCCTGAACACACTGACACTGCTTCAGGAAGTGAAATACAGCACCACGATTAAAAACAGTGGCTTTATGTTGCCAACAGCATCGGGGCTCACGACTTTATGTTTACATGTGTACAAAAAACGGCGCCAAAATAACGTCTGACAATGCGTTTTACTTACAACGAACATTTTACTCTCTCCCCAGCGATTCGTTGTACCCGGGTTCCACTGTATTTGGTTCCAATCAGGCATAAAGTGTTCAGTCCATTTTAACTGTTGAACTTCAAAAGCCATTGAAATTCATAGAGGCGTCAAGCACGCGTGTTTTCTGGTTACAAAACTTTTCGGCGTTCTCTTTCATCTGCATCGAGAACACGCTTTTAAAGCGACAACAGCAATTCTTCAACAACACACGCGAAGTGAAAGCAACATTTTCAACCAAAACAAGTTGACATCGCAAGATGAGTTCCGAGATGTGATTTTCCATGGCCTGATGTTTGCCGACGACGCAGCCAATGTTACACACTCCTCTGAACACTTTGTTTGCAAATTCATTCATAGATTTATTCATACATGATATGCGGGAAAAAAGCTATGCTTTACACAAACCCACAAGAAATTACTTCTGTTCGGATGGTTAATAATATCAAAATTATTGTTAAGGAATACTGTCAAACATAAAAAAACATATTTGTCCTCAAGTTCATCTAGTGCTTTTCTAACAGCGTCATTTGTTCGAAAATGCACCACGTGACTGGGTAAAACTGTGTAGAAAAGTCAAGATCAGAGCAACAGATGTGTATTCACTACACGTCAACAAAGATATGAATCATAATGGGAATCACAATACAGAGACAGACACATTGACAGCTACTGCATTCTGATTGGACAATGAGTATTCATGCTGACAGCCACTCCACATCCTTCCGTTTTTCAAATAAACTTACGTACTGTGCGGTTGCGCAAATTTATTTCGTTTGGAGGCTCTGGATCTCTTTCACATGTCTCGTCTGAATCAATGGGTTCTTGCTTTCTTAAATGTACTCTATTTCTTTTCACAGTTCCGTGTTGCGTATTCACCTCGTAGGATCTTTCACCCGTACGACCACGGACAGTTCCAAGATCCCATTTCTCAGCTCCCATGCCGAAGGGTTGTATCCAAACCGTATCTCCATCAGACAATTCGGGTAGCTCACGTGCACCCTCATCATATACCTGTTTTTCGCGCTCCATGCGCCGTTTTAATTGCTGATTGATAACGTCCCATGAAACGTCATGTCTGGACAGACGGTTGGTAACAATAGGTATCCTCGTCCTTGTGCGTCTACCCATGAGTCTTTGAGCTGGGCTTAATTCTATATCGGTGGATGGAGTATTTCTATGTTCCAGAAGCGCTAGATACTTATCTTCTTTAGCCTCCAGGCATTTTTTTCATTATTTTTTTCGCTTCTTTCACTGCCGATTCTGCTTTACCATTGGATTGGCTATGGTAAGGGCTGGACATTTCGTGTTTGAAACGCCATTTTTCTGCGAAGTCAGCAAACTGCTTTGCCGAAAATTGTGGACCTCCATCGGATCTGACACTTTCTGGGATACCATACCTCGCAAATTGACCTTTCATTTTCGTCACGATTTCTTCAGCTGATGTGGTACTCAGTTTCTCTATTTCGAAAAAATCGCTGAAATAATCCACTAAAAGTAAATAATCTTTTGTCGCATGTGAAAACAGGTCAGCTGCAATATGTTGCCAAGGGCGCTCTGGTATTTTGCGACAAACCATTGGTTCTGTTATTTGGCGGTTCCCGAACTTGTTACATATTGGGCACTTGGAGACGAAATCCTTCACTTGGCAACTGACGCCTGGCCAATATACCGTATCCTTGGCTCTTCTAGTGCAACCGTTGATCCCCAAATGAGATCGATGTAACTCCTGTAACATCACCTTTCGTGCTGAACGTGGGATAACCAGTCGCTCGCCCCGGAAGATCAACCCATCCTCAGTTGATAATTCATCTCGGATTTTGTAATAAGGTTGAATGAGTTCGTCAACCATCGCGATACTATCTGGCCAGCCACTGATTATCTGTTCCTCGAGCTTCTTCATTTCGTCATCCTCAGCCATAGTTTGTCGGATTCGTGGCAACCTGATATCGCTTTCTGCAAGCGTAAAGTGTACTTCTACCAGGTCCAGGTTAGCGGTGCTTTGTCGAGTGGTTTTTTCACTATTGTGGTCAAAGGCTTATGATCTGTTTGTACTATAGTCTTTCGGTCAAATGGGTAATCATTGAATTTTTCTATCGCGAATACGACTGCCAGCAGTTCTTTCTCAATCTGTGCATGGCGAGTTTCTGCATCGCTCATCGTTTGACTTCGAAAATCTATAGGTTGGTCATTTTGCATAAGTACGGCGCCGATACAGTTTTGGCTACTGTCACACTGTATCACTAATTCCAATCGGGGGTCGTAATATCGTAAAACAGGTGCAATGGATATGAGTCTTTTAATTTCTTCCCAGGCCTGTATTTGTTGTGTCCCCCAGACCCAAATTGTATCTTTATGTGTCAGCCGCCTGATCGGTTCCATTATCTGTGATAAGCAAGGCAAAAAACGGCTAAGATAGTTCACCATACCGTTAAAACGAGCTATACTCTTGACATCTGTCGGAGGAGGCATGTGTTTAATGGCCTCCACTTTTTCAGGATCTGGTTTGATGCCGTCACTTGATAGGACATGGCCATGAAATGTTACCTCATTTGTGCAATATTCAATTTTCGCTTTCTTGAGTTTAATGCCCAGTTCGAGGCATCGTTGAAGAAGTTTGTCTAGGTTCTGATCGTGTTCTGCCTTTGTTCGACCGTAGACTAAAACATCATCTGCTATGCAAATTACACCTGTAAGGTTTTCTATGGCCTGTAGCAACCGTTTTTGAAATATCTCGCTAGAAACTTTCAGTCCGAATGGTAAACGAAGCCAACGAAACCTTCCAAAAGGGGTTCCGAATGTCGTCAAAAAACTGGATTTATCGTCCAAACAGACGTGCCAAAATGCTAAAGACAGATCCACTTTCGTGAAATATCGAGCACCAGACAATCTCGGCAAAGTATCTTCTAACAACGGAAGTCTGAAATACTCTCGCTTGAGGGCCATGTTCCAAGCTTTCTGGTCGATACATATTCTCATTTCACCTGACTTCTTTGTTACGACGGTAACCTGGCTGACCCATTCAGTAGGTTCTTCTACTCTCCTGATGACCCCAACGAGCTGTAGTCTTTTCAATTCTAACTCAAATCTGTCCTTCACTGCAAAGGGTAAACGACGTATTGGTAAGGCGACCGGTGTTACATTCGGATCAATTGAAAACTTACAAAGTCCGGGCAACTTCCCCAATTTATCATCAAAAACACTCTGATACTTTTGACAAATGTCTGTTATGTCCGAATTAATATTATTGATACAATTAAAAGTAATCAGTCCCAGATTTTCGATCGCCTCAACTCCGAGTAGCGGTAAAAAAAATTTCATCAACAACGTACATTATATGTTCTATATGCTTACCGCTTATTGGATTGCGCAGAGTCGCCGTAAATTTCCCCATTGGCTTGACAGTTGTGCCGTTCCACATTCGCAAAACGATTCTCGTGTCAGATAGGGGCTCATTTTGTACGTAGGCACATGGAATGAGATTAACGGAGGCACCTGAATCCATTTGGAAACGAACCTTCTTGCCGTTTACCTCGATTTCGGAAGACCGGATGTGATTTACTTGTTCCTCACCGTGAACGACACTGACATTCGAAAATGAGCGCTGTGTATTTGTAGTTGTCATCCCAGAAGATCGACAGCAAATCGCGAAATGGTTTGCTTTACCGCATCGAGTACAAACTTTCTTCCACGCAGGACAGTTCCTTCTTAAATTCATGTTTCCTGCCGTAAAAACTGCACATTTTTTTCGACTGGATTGTTTTCTCTACATGAATTCTGTTGATGTCTTCGCAAGAATGAGTTCTGAGGGCTTCTGTCTTTTTCTCGGCCGCCTCCTCACTCTTGCAGATATTTATGCATTGCCTCAACGTAAGGTTGCTTTCTTTTAATAATCGCTTCGTGAGACTTCTGTTTTGTGCTCCGATAATCAAACGATCCTTGATTAAATTATCTTTCATGCATTTACAGAAATTGCATGTCTCAGCCATTAATTTCAATGCTCGGATGAAATGTTCGATCGGCTCATCAGCACCTTGAACGCGACAATTGAATTTATATCGTTCAAATGTATCGTTCCCTTGACCGAGGCAGTGTTAATCGAGCTTCGCGATGATTGTTTCCCAGTCATCTGCATTTTCGTTCTCATCAAATGTGAGACACTGTATGAACTTCGTCGCCTGATCACCAAGCGCATTCCTCAGCGTCGCCATTTGATACTCTTTATCGGTTGTCGTCAGGTTCGCCAACGTCCGAAAATCGTTAAACTGTTGCTTCCACAGTTTCCATCTTTCTGCCAATCCGTCATCATCTTCCATCGTAAATGGTGCCGGTGGTCGAACATTAAAGCCGCTAAATCGGGCGTTGTCAGTTCTATACGACGTATTCTCGTCGTTCATCCTCGTCACCATGTAGAAAAGTCAAGATCAGAGCGACAGATGTGTATTCACTACACGTCAACAAACATCTGAATCATCATGGGAATTACAATAAAGAGACAGACACACTGACAGCTACTGCATTCTGATTGGACAATGAGTATTCATGCTGACAGCCACTTCCCACATCGAAGACCTCTACTTTGCGGATGACATCGGCCTCTTGTCTCACAAGCAACAGCATGCACAGACTAAGCTAAGGCGCCTAGCAGAAGAGGCAGAGAAGACGGGCCTGAAAATCTACATAAAGAAAACCGAGGTGATGCGATTGAACAACCAACTACAGCAGCCACTGCATCTACAGGGGAAAGACGTGGTGCCGACTGACCGCTTTGTTTACCTTGGAAGCGTGGTCAACATTGATGTTGGCACAGAAGACGACGTCAAGAGCCGAATCAGCAAAGCATGTGTAGAGTTCAACACCCTGCGCTTCATCTGGAAATCTAAGGCCTTGTCCCAGCGCAGCAAAGTCCGCATCTTTAACACCAACGTAAAAGCAGTCCTCCTCTACGGGTCCGAAACATGGCGGGTTACCCACAAAATCACCAACAAGATACAAACATTTGTCAACAAGTGCTTGCGCCACATTCTTAACATCAGGTGGCCTGAGAAGATTTCAAACACAGACCTATGGCGTAGAACCAACCAGAACCCCCTTGATCAGGACATCAAGAAAAGAAAATGGGGGTGGATAGGTCACACACTCCGCAAACCAGCTGATAACGTCACTAGGCAAGCACTAGACTGGAATCCACAAGGTAAAAGGAAAGTGGGACGACCCAAGCAGTCGTGGAGAAGATCAGTCGTGAGTGAAGCGAGGGATGCCGGAATGACATGGACTCAGCTGAGGATAGCAGCCCAGGACAGAGTTCGCTGGCGTGGCGTTGTTGCAGCCCTATGCTCCAACAGGAGTTCACAGGAATAAGTCAAGTCAAGTCACCTTGACAGAGAGATGAATCGAAATGGCTCATGTATTAATCGAAGAAAAACGCAACCGTCACTCAACTCGTGTGTTGACCGAATGCCAAGAGTATCACAATTGAGCAAATGTGTGAATATCACAGTGAATAAAAATCACAATTAGAACTCACTATCGATCTTGATTGGTCGATTAATCGATAGTTCGTTCACTGTCTATACGACAGAGGGTGCCCTCCTAACAGAATTGGTCGAGTCGAATGCGGGTAAGGGAGTATGATTGATAAAATCATCTTACTTCTTGTCCTCGTTATTTGTATTATGGTTCACAGCGCGAAGTTTATAAGTCGAATCGAATTGAAAGTGTTTTCGGGCTCACCAATTTGCAGTGGATGGTGAGTGATGAATCGTCATATTGCGTGTGTTCTTGTTATATACACAAGCAACATTGAACCCGAGACACCCAGAGAAGAACAAAAACCACGTGGCAAAGAGTATATTGTTATTAATGTATGTTAACTATTTTGTAATTGCATTTAATAGATGAATATTGCTGACTGAGCTAAAGAACAGTTTTTCTAATCAATGAAATCGGAGTGATAATGGTAGGAAGATCGATAGATTGTAGTGAAATATTTTCACTTTGTATCTTCGTATTTTTTGTCCTTTTATGGTTATTAGATTTTGGATTTGTATACTCCATTCGAATTAATACCTGTAAAATACACTATCAGTTTTATGAAAAAAGAAAGTTTGGAATGAATCGGTAAGAGGGTCACTCGGGAGTATATATCTGGCAAACAACCAGAGAACTCAGTACTAGGATAATTTGAACACAAAAATCGAATAGGTAAGCTGACAAGCAATTTCAGTGGACATCAATCACTGATCAGAGATTCAGCACTAGCTGACCACGTGCTGGACACAGGTCACAGCGTTGATCTCAATAACGTAGAAGTGATGAGGTGGGGGGGGGTAACACCAAAATTGGAACGATATCACACTGAGGCGGTTGAGATAAAAAAGGCTGGTAAGAATGCAGTCAATAAGGTGGCGTCCGTGCGCGAACCCTAGTGTCCCCGCAGATTGCGCAATCAAGATAATCTGTCAGCAGATGTCATTCACACCTGCCAAGACCAAAACAATTGAGGTATTAACCGGCACGTAGTGGTGGTTTGGCGTCAGTCGATATTGATCGCGCCTATCTTAACGAGCTCAGCATCCAACATGACCTGTGCAGTACTTAACCAGGTTGAGACTGGGCAGGTGAATGAAATTAAAGATAGATCTCTGTTCGTAATGACACCCTAGGTCAACCATTAGCGCCTTGAGTGGTTGACCACGAATCACTATATGATTCTGTGTTTGAACATCGTGGTTCGTTGTACGAACCCATCCATTCAAGTATAATCTTGTTTACCGTTTATCCACTGTTTCAATGCTCACTGAAACTAATCTTACTGTCTCCACCCGATGAAGGCAAACAGCCAGAAACCGTTAGTTGATTGTAATTCCGCGAAATGTGAGCAACACATCACTTTGGTCATCCATAAGCGCCTTGATTGCTCGACCACGAATCACTAAGTGATTCTGAGCTTGAACATCGTGGTTTGTTGTACGGACGATAAGCAAAAATTTGTATCAGTTAATTTCGACAATAAAAATGGATTGAATTAATCCCAATTGTAATGTTTTGGAAGGAGCACCTGCCACCATTCGTCGAGCCCATGTTTAAATGCATTTACTGAAGCTGCCAAGAATAGTTCTGCGGGGAGTTTGTTACTAGCATTCGCTACACGGATGCTAAATAAGTTCAATCTGGCTTCGAGCTGTATGTGATTTTACTTAGCTTGAGGCTGTGCTCTCGTGTAACAACCAGAGGAGATAACCGAAAGAAGTCATCGTATCCGAGACAACCTACTCAGTCGACAACTTAAAAGTTCTCTTTAAGATTATTCGTAAGCGGTCTCCTCCTAAGCGAGAAACGCCTTAATGCTGACAGACGATTTTTATAGTGGGTGCATGCCAACATCTAGATCATGAGAGTGGCCAGCTTCTGTACCTTTTATAGTTGCGCGATATCCTTCTGGTAATACAGGCTCCAAGCATGAATACATTATTCTAGATGTGGCCTTACTATTGCCTTGCAGAAAAGTAACAACACCCGAGCTTTTTTACTTTTGAGGGCTGAACGTAGTCTAAAGGGTTTCCTCTTAGCCCTTTGTGAAGCAGCAGGACATTGGTTGGCCCACTCAAAGTTTGTGGAGATTAGGATTCCTGAGTCCCTAGATTGTACCCCATGGAACTCCGTGTAGGCTGAAGGCAAAGCGTCGATCATGTTGCCTGCCAGTATAGAGAGCAAGTGCCTCTTCTCTAGGGAAAGTTCCCACTTGAGCCTCCATGACGTCACAGCTTCTAAGTCATTTATCAGATAGGAGTTATCCGACCTACCGACCAATTTTATGTCGTCAGAAAACATATAACAATGTAAGCACAGTTGGTTAGCTAGATCATCAATGCAGATGAGGAACAGCAACGGCCCCAAGACTGAGCCCTGTGGAAACCCACTCATTATATGCGAACATACGGATCATGTAGAGAGAAACGAGAGACACTATGTGTCGACATATGTTGCGTATCGGAAACCTGTCTTCGTGAAATTTATTCGGTATTTCCAATCTGTTCGCCTATGCCACTTGGCAGTAGGTTTCACTTGCATGTGTCCAGTGATCCCGTTGATTCCTCTGCCGGCCTAGCTGGTGTTGGAATTAATGTTAGCCAGAAATTTGAAACCGCTTTCTAGATTGGATACCAGTTAATAGCCGACGGTGCGCAGCGATATTTTAGGGTTAGAGCAGAGTGAACAAGCACAGTGACGAGAGACGTAACCTATTAGTGATAACGGCTTACGCACCCACGAACTGTAAGGCTGATGATGTGAAGGATGAATTATACGATGAACTTCGTTCTCTCTTAATAACAGCACGCAGAGGCGATATAGTAGTGCTCTCCTGCTATTTTAATGCCCGAGTTGGATGTATAGCACATTCTAAACGCTGCCTTGGAAGGGTGTATTGGATGTCAGACGATGGAGCGGACAATCGAGAGAGATTGTTGTGACTCTGTGACGACCACCGCCTCTTCCTCGTCACCACAAATTTTCGACATTCCAAGCGACATCTAGCTACCTGGAGATCCCCCTCACAACGTACTTGGGCGCAGCTTGATCACATTGTGATAAGCTACAGGTGTCGAAGTAGTACTAATTACTCCAGATTTTTTTGGAGTACCAATATAGATTCTGATCACGCTTAAGTGTGCGCAACAATCAACCTTTAATTCAAAGGTAAACCCAGAATAAATCGTATCAAACTAGACACAAACGCTTAATCGCTGCCTGATGTAAAAACCAGATTTTGAGATAATCTATCGGCTTCCCTTTCACAAAATCGGCCGGTGGAGCTGGATCGTCAATGGCACAACTTTAAGCAAGCACTATATACTATGCTACGGAATGCTGCAAAGTCACTCGTCAACCGACACACCGCTGAAACCCATCTGAGTCCATCACGCGACTCGAACACCACCGTGACTTATCGAATGGTTTAGAGTATAAAGACGATCGTGACCGTGAGACTTGGTGGAAAGAATGCTCCACGGAGATCGATCAGCCATGGGCAACATGCGAAGACTTTACCAATTGATTTGTGCCTGCGGTTCTAAGCCGAAAGGCCAGAGCAAAACCATCCTTGAGGTTGATAGCTCACCCATAAAGAGCCTCCAGGGGTGAATCGCTAGTAAAACCAGTTCATAAAAAGGAGCACGGAACGAATGTTGCAACTATCGCGGAATTGCGCTTATTCCAGTGGAAGCTAAGTTATTGGTCGCTATCCTCCTTCGCAGACTAACCCGATTCGAAAGGGCACTTCTAGCGAAGAGTAAGCTGGCTTTCGAACAAGGCGCAGATGTGTAGACCAGATCTTCGTTCTGCGACAGTTGCTAGAACACCGTCACCTGTATCAGCGACCTGCTATTTTGGTGATTCATGATATTAGAGCCGCCTTTGACTCTGTTGAAAGTTCCGCCCTATGGAACTGCTCACATTGGAATGGAACCCCATCGAATAACGTCGCTGTCATAAAGGACTTATGCGCTCACTCGATAGGGATGGTTAGGGTTTTCGATGGCCTTGCAATGCCATCAAACACTACTACGGGTGTATGACAAGGCTATCAAATCTCCGCTTTCTTGTTCAACTTTGCAATCGAGGACGTCGTCCATAGTGCTCTCAGTAGTTACATTACGGTTAGCGTTAAGCTCCTTCCAAGGGGCATGTAATGTACCTGGATTATGCTGACGATATTGCCTTACTGGGCGAAGACGCAACCTTTAGCTATCAAGCCTTGGTTATGATGGAAATTGAGGCATCTATCTATGGGCCCTTCTTTTCGTCAAGCTAGTGTAAATTGCTCCTTCAGGACTGGTCATGCATACTGCCAAATGTGGCTACAAATGATTTGATTGTCGATCATGTTGAGCAGTTCAAATACCTAGTAAATCTGGTTGTTGTTGGTGGTCGGATAGCGAAGGAAATCACGTCCAGAATTTTTAAGGTCAGACAGGCATTCACTAAACTTTAGTGCCTCTGAAAGAGAAATGATTTGAGCTTGCGTCTAAAAGGAAGGATATATTCCACCTCGTTAAGAAGCACAAAAATTTAGTCAGACATGGTTTACCTTTTAGAAAACCGTGTGGTGCAGCATTCAATAGAATATTTGGTTAGGTGTCGACAAATTTTGTTGCGGAACAACCGTTGCATAACCTTCATCATCATGAAACACAAGTGTGGTGCCGGACAAAGTGCCGAGCAATTTGAAGCAGGAAAAGCAGATAAGCAAGCGCGTGATAAAGGGAAAACAGGCAAGTAGAGTCTGCAAAAGCGAACGCGCAAAAAGCTGCTTGTTTTTGTAGTTTCACTGCATGGGATATTGTGATTTCTTTGTTTCGTTTTTATATATTTTCCACCAAATAATACCGGATTGAAAAATTATGATATCATAAAATACACTGCCGCCACTAACTTTGTTTTGCAGCCATAACTGGTGAGGTTTCTAGTAAACTATAAGGTGGAGATTTTGGACCCAATCAAGGCAAACATATACGTCAAACTGAGCCTAGAGCCATGGCAAGTTTCTTCATCCAAACGCGATACATCATGGACTGGCGGTCGTTTTTCCCAGCTTGTCTCAAGCTCTGCGAATAATGCACGGTTTGATAAACTGTGATGAGGCATTCTTGAAACGTGTCCCAGACAACACAAACGAGCAAGCATCAGCATTCCACTTATTCTGTGGCCACTTGTTCCTGACATCCGTTTGCAGAAATCTATAACCGTAAACCTACGCAGGCAACGTGTTTCCATAACTACTAGTTTCCATAGTGCACTACTGAGGCGTGGATATTCAAATGGATTCAGAAATAACGCATCCTGTACCATTACCAAGGAAGAGGTGCTGGGAACTCTACCATCGTTACATCCTAGAAAATACCCTGGTTATGATAAAATTACACCCAATTTACTAAAACATTGTGCACAATTTCTATGCGGACCTCTGACTCAGTTAGTTCGCGAATCGCTGTCCAAAATTGACATACCTACGTATTGGAAATCGTTTATAATATCCCCGATTAACAAAGGCGTTCAGAGAGTTTAGAGCCCGCAAAGTACAGGCCTGTTACCTTGTTGTCCGTCGAATCCAGGGAGCTCGAATGGATCGTGGCGAACAAACTGAGCAAATACCTTGAAGAAAATAAGCTATTCTCGGGAGGGCAACAGGGTTTTAGAAAGGGATACTCCTGCCAATAAGCCACTGCAACTCCGCCTGTCACAAAACATCACAGAAATTGTCACTCGTAAATAGAATTTTCGGTGGGTTCTCAAAACCATACAATTTCCTGCATTATAAATACATACATACGGCCCACGATGGAATATGCAGTTCATGCATGGTCTACATGCCTTTAAAATAATGTTACCACTTTGCAAAGAATATATCATCCAGCTACGAAACTTGTCACCGGACGTATCTGGAAACCATACAACGAGCGAATCAAAACCCTGAAAATATTCGATTATCCTTTTCGTCGTCTCCGGGGCGATTTGATTTTGGTTTACAATATTTTGAATACCGCAAATCACCCTCTACAATGCTTGTTTAATCTACGAGGCTCGCATAAGACAAGAGCTCACACATTTATTCTAACTGTCCCTCACCCAAGACTCAACTGTAGACGACAATTTTTGACGTGCGAGTTCGCTTTACTTGGAAAGATCTATCAGATTATGTTGTAAACTCACCAAATCAGAAGATTTTCAAGAGAAGTCTTGATGCCTTTTTGACCCAAAACCCGTTCATCGAAGAAAACTATGCATCTTAACAACATGCATCTACATTTGTCATTCCGCCAATCGAAAACAATTTCTGCCCTTTGGATTTATACCTGATTCTTTAACTGCTGAGTAAGCAACCAAATCCCATTTTTTCTTGTTATGTTATTCGTTGTTCCCATATTATTCTGTGGTTTCTTGTAAAGTTATACTAGTCGCTAGTTCAGGTTTTTGCAGAAATTTTCGGAACCATTGCCGACCCCATACAATTTGAATCCCTATTTGAAGCAGCAGGTGCTGTTTCCAGGTTTCAAAGCTCCACTGGTTCATCGTATTGCATTCGGAGCACAGCACCAAATGCCAGGTTTGTGTTAGCTTAACTTTGATAATTTGCTGATCCCGGACTTAAGAATGCGTTAAAGCTGGACGACACCGGCCATCTTCCCAATTATATTCGAACACATATGGGGAAATACGTCACGCCGTGTGACGTAAGAAACATGCGATGGAAGCTGCTGGCGGGTCGCAAAACCACATGTTCTTTATACGACATGAGCTCCCAGCTCAATACATCCGGCCGTTGTTCTATGGAAACTGATGCTGAGAGCAATCTCACTCATTTCATATTTATGACGAATGAACAGATAACGCTTTGCCGCCGGTTCCCTCATTTCATTGGCGGTGACTGAAGGTTCCAAGACATACAAGATATCTACAGTCAAGAAACAGAATCTAACGTGGGTGATGACGATTGAAGATGAAATATTTGTCGATTTGGATGCGTCCCAGAATTTGTAATCAATAAAAATTTATCTCTTTCCAAGCGTACTTTTTAACCAATATTTTAATGGCATTGCCCTGAACAAGTATACCGGGTCTGCCTATGTATTATTTTCAGATCATTAGCCCCGTTAGTGATGAACTTTTGCTCATGTTGACCGCTGTGTGAAGCGTCTTAGACAGCGTTAAGTTGAATTGGGTTGCTGGGTGGGGCAAGTCATTCCATATATCTTTTGCGCATAGGGTGAGGTCTGCTCTGATACGCATTTATTCCAATATGAACTCCATTTCTCTAACCTGTAGTCCGTTGAGTCCTAGAAAACTCGGACAATGGCATTTGATATTCCACATCTTCACCGAAACTGCCGTCGGTGCCTTTATCTGGTGCGCATTTATTTTCTAATGGAACTCATTACAGTCGGGTGTTGTGCATTTAACTATTGAAAGGATTTTCATGAGCAAACTTATGTATTGATGTGAAAAATGCAACCGTTCATTCACTTCATATAAATCTACTTCTGAAACATCGGACACCCTGAATCTTTAACCATGGTTAAGTTAATCCAGTTAGCATGTAATGCAACAGTTATTATTTATATATATATATATATATGTTCTAAGCTCTGGAAAAGAAGCTTGGTGATAGGCAGTATGATATTGGTTGTTTACTATCTCTTCAGGTCATCTAGAAAAATTGCTATCTATGCGATGGCATCCGTTACAATTACTTTCCACGGGCACGAAGTATATATTAGCTGACCAATCAGAATCCGTTCAAGGGGCACGAATCAGAATGCGTTTATTTTTAGGCCAATCATGGCATCTGGCCGTCCTTTAAAAAGCGCTGCATAGCCTACACGCAGCATATTTTGACGATGTCGCTAGTTCAGGTTTTTGCAGAAATTTTCGGAACCGTTGACGACCCCATACAATTTGAATCCCTAGTTGAAGCAGCAGGTGCTATTTCCAGGTTTCAAAGCTCCACTGGTTCATCGTATTACATTCGGAGCACAGCACCAAATGGCAGGTTTGTGTTAGCTTAACTTTGATAATTTGCAGATCCCGGACTTACGAATGCGTAAAAGCTGGACGACACCAGCCATCTTCCCGAGGAATTCGTCGAACGCAATCCCGTAAGATCGGATGTGGGTCAAGAATACTCATCTCAAGGTTGCCTAGTGAAAGGTTTGGTGTCTCTCGAGTTTCCTTGGAGCACAACCATCCCGTTAGTTTATTAATGGCTAAATACGAACCGACTCATAGGCGCCTCTCACTGGAAGAGATGTCAACGATAACCCCTTGGTTGTTGAACAATACTCCATCGTTCAAAATATGAAATTATATTCGAACGCAGATGGGGAAATACGTCACGCCGTGTGACGTAAGAAACATGCAGTGTGATTGTCCATTTTGCACCGATTATCTTCTGCCTTGTCGGCATGCTTTGTATGTCAGAAACGCACAAGGTATTTCCATGGGTTAGTGAAATTCATTCGCTTAACCAATTGGCTTTCAGATAATTATCCCATTTTCAATCGTTGGCAAAGATGTTACAAAGATATGCTGCCAATAACCTCAGGTTATGTTGACCAGACAATGACATCTTACGCCCATCATTCCGGGGTTTCAGCCTGGCAACCTCTACTTCAGCAGGCTGAGCGCAAGTTGGCCGCAGCTGCTTTCAATCAATTGCGAATAGAGTTTCGTGATTTTGTGAACGACTGCAGCTGCAATCCGATCCCGCCCTACATGATTGCCCCTTTAGGATTAACTGAAGAAACGGAATCTAACGTGGGTGATGACGATTGAAGATGAAATACTTGTCGATTTGGAATTTGTTATCAATAAAAATTTATCTCTTTTCAAGCGTTCTTTTAACCATTATTTCAATGGCCTTGCCCTGAACGAGTAAACCGGGTCTGCCTATGTATTATTTGTTGATCATTAGCCCCGTTAGTAATGTACTTTTGCTCATGTTGACCGCTGTGTTAAGTTGAATTGGGTTGCTGTGTGGTTACAGCAATGTTGTCGGCATAGCGACCACTGACTTAGGTCAAAACCATGCTAGTGGGTTCAAGATAATTCAAGGTCGACAAATTTTAGAAACATTTCATGCTTTCAGGTGAGAAGGTGTGACAGTTGGGAATAAAATGTTCCGTTTTATTATTGAGCTGATTAGGTAGGGGAGTGCACGCCATTTGAATTCGTCTGTCTGTAACAACGTGTAAACGAAACGAAATATGACTGCGCATTCGGTACAATTGTTACAGTACAAACGAATACGGATTGCCATCACAATTGACGGTGCCTTTATCTGGTGCGCATTTATTTTCTTATGAAACTCTTTACCGTCGGGTGTTGTGCATTTACCTATTGAAAGGATTTTCATCAGCAAACTTATATATTGATGTGAAAAATGCAACCTTTCATTCACTTCATATAAAGCTACTTCTGAAGCATCGGACACCCTGAATCTTTAACCGTGTCTAAAAACAGGATTGACTCTTACCTCCACGAACATCATTATTAAATCCCATGAGGCTGATCTTCTTATGACATTCGCGTATTTTTTCACTTATTGCTTGCATTATTGAACACCGCAATATCCTGCGGTTGTTTTAAGCTTGTGCGCTTCTTTACTAAAATAAACCATTGTTACCTTGTTCCATGGTTAAGTTAATCCAGTTAGCATGTAATGCAACCGTTTCTATTTATATATATGTTCTAAGCTCTGGAAAAGAAGCTTAGTTGTTTACTATCTCTTCAGGTCATCTAGAAAAATTGCTATCTCTGCGATAGCTTGTTTGTTTCTCTATGCCTGTCAATCTTATATGTTTAACGTGTTTTTAATTAAAAACGAAAAATTTCATGTATTCATGAAACGAAGAAAACCTTCACGCCAGATAACACTGGAATTGGCCGACAGAAATAAATACACCGCACTTAATGTCTACCCTTAACCCTTTCATGCCTGAATTATTTTCAAACCCGAAATAAAATATTTTTTCTTCGGAAACGAGTTGCCCAGGGGTTAAATAACACAAATAATATAAAAAAGTATGTGATATTCACCTAATTGAGAAAATAACAAAAATAACCAATTGGTTACATCCGGCAGAAGTCATCAGTTTTCAGGCGTCATTTCCTTATGGCACTGCATTGTACTTTTGTGTGATAGCCTCTATAACATGTTTTGTCATAGGACAGACACAGAGATACATCGCATTTTTGACACCTCACTTTAGTCAATCATTTTACACAGTGCTTGCATCTCTTCCGAGTTTTCGAGATGAGCGGAAAATGTCCAACGTTGTCGCAACGGACTGAATTCACTGGGCAAGAGATTTTCCTCATCTTCTGTGCCGGTTGCTGCATGTCAGTTGTAGACCTTGGCCTTCGTCTTGAAGTTACGAGCGGAGTCATTAGAGCGATTGCTATGTCTTCTTTGAAGTCAGAGAGACACATTCCTGTTGAACTCATTAAATCACAGGTCCTTCGGTATAACACCCAAGTATTTACCACACTCAGATCTAGCAGATAGAAAAAATCCTCATGTACCACTTCTTCGACTTGAAATTGGTACGATAAAGCTCGATCAACATATTGTACAAATCGACTCCCCCCATGAATTTGTTATATTCTTTTACAACGAAAGGTCTACCAACTTCTACATATGACCTCTGTTTTCAATCCAATTTCATCACTGTATCAGCCAGTTCTATTCCCGCATATGAAGAAAGTAGGTGAAATTGGTTTGTTGTCAAACCACTTTACATCTATTATATTACTATTGATTTCAACTATGAAGTCGGAACTTCCTCTGCCATCTTTTTGTAGCAGTTTATCATTCTTCAGTATAGATCTTTTCAGCCTGTTCACCCTGACGGTAGACCCATTGAGAATACCAGATTCCTGTAACTTCCTTTATATGCCCAATGAAGAGAACCAGTTATCATAAAATAACTTGTAGTTCTTGTGCTTGGGTATACGTTCAACAAGCCGAAGTGCGTAGGTTGGTGACACTCCAACTTTGACATCTTTCTTCTTCCGATCATTCCCCGTATAAATCTCGGAGTCATAAATAAGGCCACTCGATCCTGCTCTAGATATGACTTTATACCCCCATTTATGTGGCTATCTTGGATTGTATTGTTTTAAGGAGATATGCGCTTTGGTAGGAATGATTTGTTCATCCAGGGCTTGATGTTCTTCTTGTGAAAGTTTCTGACAGTTCGATTTGATGGAATCCATAATTGGTCGAATTTTGAATAGTCTGTCATCTTTGTTGCCATCTTCCTTCTGCAAAATGTTATCATTAAAGTGAAGATAGCGCTTTATCTCCTCGTATCTGTCTCGACTCATATTACTCGAAACTGCTATGAGGCTTAAGCCTTTTTTCCAGTAAGTTCGATAACTAGGAACTTTGATTATACCAGTTATGAGTGTGATCCCCACGAAAGTTCTCATATCCGTATTGTCAATTCGCAACTCTTTCCCAGCGGTCTGCATTGCATAAATTTTGGTTTGGTAAACCATTGTCTCGAATGTCGAATTGTCGAACATCAACTTAAAAAAGGAAATCGGTGAAAATGATCGCCAACCGAAAGTATATCTTTTCATTCAATATCTTCGGGAGGACAGAATTCCTCGTTCCTCCACGGTCGTGAGACACTTTTAACAGGCCTGTACGATTTTGGTGACTTCTGCCGGATGTAACATAAAGGTTACGTCTATTTAAACGCAACGCATTTCAAAGATTTTCTGATTTATTCCAATTTTTTTGACATAATGTCTTTGTAGGCATGACTAAGTTTATACTGGAACAAAATTTATAATAACTGAGACTTTCATACGATTTTTATTTGGCTCACAAAACTGCGAATTGTGAGGATACGTTCGAAACCCGTACCAGCACATACTTTCTGTTTCAATGTGGACAAGTCAATGATGATTGCGAGCAAAGAAGAAAACCACCCTGCAGTTGACAAAATTCTGTATGCCGCCGTGCAAAAAAAAAATTTGGAAAATTCAGTTAGAATTAGCTTAAAATGACTTGCGAAGTTCATGTAACCAAAAGGTTACATCCGTCCTGAAAGGGTTAACAGATATCGAAATTTAGGATTTTCGAGAAGAGAGCGACCAAAGTTTCTGAAACCTTGGCGAAGTTGACCGATGTTTTGGCTAGCAGTACCCGCATTTCATTTGCACTGTTTAGTGCCATTGAGGTGGATGTTTTCTGTTTGAGCTTCACAGAGTTCAAGGGAGATGTATCATTCACACTGCTTTTAGAATGCGGTCTGAATGTAGGTGATAAGTACGCGACAACACTATTTAATGTATCGGATATTTATCTTTCTTTCCTATTAAAATGGTGCCATCTTCTGTGTTAGTTAAATTTACTTCCTCCACAAAAAGGAGCCGTATCTCTGCACGAACTCAAGCTTTCATTGTTCCCCTTATCTTCACAGCGAGTTCGGTGTAGATGCCAAAGTAAGCTGTTTTAGCCGTTTTCTCGATATATTTTAGACTTCATAAAATCTGTTTTTAACATCTAGTTTATCACCAATTTATCTGATGTCTGCTTTGTGCATTATCAGTGCTTCGACTGTATCATAATTTGACTCACTTTTTAATTGTTTACATTTTTGTTACATTTTCACCTCTCTATTACCGTTTCTGCCATTTCACTGGTTCTGATTTATCATTTCTTGTAGAAATATTGCATTTAAAGAACCATTGACCGAAAAATGTCAACACCCAAGCGCTCATTTAACATGAACAAAACAGGTTCGACTTCTGCCAAACGTGGCAGGTACGCTCTTTTACTTGGTCGACTTATTTACAATATAGAGTGGAAAGCACTGAACCTTCGAAATTTGAACAAGAATTAATGTTGTTGGATGATTTTGAATCGGATGATGTAGCCTTGGTCGACGAGAATGCTGCTTTGTGCAAAGTGGACGCCTCCTCGAGTTCACGGTGGTCACGACCTGCTCTTCCTTCGATAAACCCCGATCAAGATGATGTCACGTTTCAGCAACTAGACGTCTCTCATTACAAGGTATTCCTCATTCCGTTTTTCTTAGATTACCTTAGCATTTGCTGTTCTCATTTTCTATATCAGGGTAGTAGGATTATGAGTAAAAGAGAGTGATGCAATCATACCGGAGCTCCCATTGTAGCTCGTTCTGTCCCATTTTTTAATTATTTAGCCGTTTAATTATTAAATATTGAGATTTATGAAATTCAAACTAGAATAACTACAAGCAGCAGAGCTCCAAAATATTGCATTTTTATCTGGTTGTGAATAAAAGTCATGTTTTTCTGGATGCTGATCGGTTCCTCACCATGTATATGTGCCCAATACAGGTACTGGAAATTCGATACATGAAAGAATCATAAATGTATGTATGTATGTATGAAATCACAAGCCTGGTCCAGGCAGAGTGCCCACAGTCAAGCACTGCACGTGGGTTAATGGTTCTGTCAGACTGTCCCTGCCTAGGTTGTCATAACCGGGGGTGGCAGTGGGATAAGCTCCCACTGTCTATAAAATGCTTCCATATGGCGTGCGTCTCAAATAACCTCTGACAACCAAGTCCAGCTTCTGGCCTGCACCAGTGGCTCCCCGAGCCCAGCGGAACTGCTTCTACCAACAGGAGAAGGGGCGAGTGCGAGTGACTGGCGCCTGAAAACCCTTTTGCTTCGGGCAGATGTAGCTCGTTAGCCTGGGAGGGCATTTCATCTAAGGAAAGGAAAACCCTGATTTTAAATCTCCGCGGCCTTGCGGGATACCCTATCGCGGGAAAGGCTTTGGGAGAAAACCCTGAGGAAAAACCTGGAACAGAGTCTGGTAGACGGTTAGTTGGTGCACACCACCTCTTTCTGGCAACTCCCTGCTGTCTTGCAGTTCGCACTTGGCTGTGCAAAGGCTAGAGAAGCTGACTCGAACAAACGCCGAGTGGTGCTGGGGACGCCGCTTTGTACCCAAATTCCCAAGAATCTTCATTGAAGCCGACTCATCCTCCTGGAGGAGATACTTGCACACAAGTACAAATATGGGTAAGGAAAATAGCAATGACAGTGAGACTCCAGCGTATAATCAAATGCAGCTCACTACTGGTGGCAAATCAGTTTGACGCAGTGTTAGCTGTACATCACAGAATTCCTGCATAAATGAGTTCAGTATAAGTTCAGGTAAGATGAGCAACGCAATTCCTTTGTAATTGAACATGTGAAAAAATAAACTGCACTTTGTATTGCAAATATTACTAATATTAGTACCATTTTATACCTAGGTATTTTGCGGAAATAGGTGGCGCATCATTATCATTGGCGGCATTACACAGCTAGCATGTACCTAGCTCTTAACTGCCAAACAACAGTGACAATAGATAGAGAGGAAAGTGCGGAACATAAAATGCTATGGATCCTGTCTTTATTCACATCACCATGAACTGTATTACATCAGTAACACGTACCGGCTACTTCACTGTCGTTTAACTATGGTAACATCTTTAATTAAGGCTGGAAGGGTGGGACCTAAATGATGCTGAGCCTGCAGAAGATTGAGCACAGACGTATTGGATGAGGTGCATACACTTTGAATCAAATGTTGATTCAATAAAGTCTTATGTATGCGTAAAGTGACATCAACACGACGGCTTTCTTGAGGCTTCCACTGTCGTGCATCAACGCAAGCTTTCCACTCTACTCTACTTTGATAACAAACTAGTTTATTCAAACATTCCAAGGGCGTGCCTACAACAATAGTGTTGCTGAACACAGTGGCACATCTCGGAAAGTGATCGGAAATTAGCGAAGTTAAATCTCACGTACTTACACTAGGTAGATGGGTCATCGCTTTTACTACAAAGTACCTATCGGAGACAAATATGTGAATCGCTACACCACCACGGTCACTGACTCCCCAGAAATATGCGTAACAGTACTTGTGCGAGATTGTGCAGTGTTTGTTTCAGTCAGTCCTCTCCGTGCCGGGTGGCACATAAGGCGAAGACAACTTCACGCCAGTGGTTCCGGTCTGTCGCTGCTTCCGTTGCCGTCTGCACCGTGAATCCTTGTGCATGTAGTTCGCGTTCCAACGTTCTGCGCCAAGTTTCCTTGGGCCGTCCCCCTTTTCGTTTACCTTGCGGATGCCAGTGCATGGCTACCTTCGTATGCGAACTGGGATCCATCCTGCAGACATAACCGAACCACGGATCTGTTGTCATCGTTTCCGTAGCAATGTAGGTTTTACGGGATAGGGTTGCTAGCCCTAAGCCCAACCCTCCTCCTTTCTCAGACGGGCTTGGGACCGTCCTTGGCGGAGTGTTTGTTCACTGTGCTCGTATAACCGTGCTAAATTGCTGTACCAACAACAATGGTCCACGTGTGGTAAAACACTAAAGCCTCACTACCACTATCCTTTTCAACGTAACCCTGGGCAACCTGAAACTAGCTCACTTCAAGTGCAATTCGATAACCGTAATGTACTTTGCTTTGTGCCAGGTTTGTGATTTCAAAACAGCATTATTTTGAATTTTGGTAACTAGGCGACCATTAGTTGCCCATTGGCCAGGTAGTTTTTGCAGTTGTATTTTTTAATTGATCACAATTTTTATTCGTGTTTTTCCATTCATAAATTTCCTGTTCTGGACCACCATTTTCGTAAAATTCAAAAAGCTTGTGCATCCTGTGATTGTCGAAATGGTGGTACTATCTTTCTTACAAACAGTTTCAGGATTTCAAATTGCTCCCAGTTTCAAAATTACCAAGCACAAACCAATTTTCGTATTGTTAAATTCCCCTGTTTTGCTAATTTCTTCACCACAGGAATTGGATACCACTTACTTCAAGGTATTGATGTAGTTTGATCATTAACGCTAACCAACCAGTTTAACATATTTTGGGTTAATTATTTCCGTTTCACGTTACCATCCCTCACACTAACCACATCCCCACCCCTACTAACAATCACCATATCCTCTCTTTAATCTGCCACCAATACTTTCGCTTGCTATTGCATGGCATTGACATTTTAATGTTTCTCATCGAATTAGAGAGATGGAAAAGTAAGTGATGTTTGCGCTGCACGGATTGGCTTTTCATGTCTGATTTAACCTCATTACCCGGCGATATTTCCCTACTAAACATTTGCACCAGTATGTTATTCCTCTTCTGTTACACTTCGGATTTTTTCGCCTTGTTAATATTCTCGCACATTGTGTTTCCGCTTAACACAATTTTATTCTCCCAGGGAGCCCGATTGGAAGGTATGCCTGGGGCTGCCCATAGTCCGGTGCCAATTGTTCGTCTGTTCGGTGTAACGAAACAAGGACACAGTGTTTGCGCTCATGTTCACGGTTTCGTGCCTTATTTTTACGTTCCGGCCCCGAAGGACTTTTCAGTGGATAAATTGGATACATTCCGCAACGCGCTCAATACAGCCATGTTACGCGATGCTCGACAAAAGGAGTTTGACGGTTTGCAGCATCTGGTCTTGAGAGTCGACTGCGAAGCCAAGCAAAGTAAACAATACTTTATTTGTAATGTGTGCGTTCGTATTCTGCTTTATTATTAAAAGCTACACATTCGAAATTGGTTTACCCGTTACCGTACTCGGTAAAGCTGCTACTACTTTTTTGATTTCGGGAACTTAATCTATTCGAATGATACTTTCATCCTTTGACGTTAATTTGGACCTTTGCTTTTATTGTGTACGGATGCACGGATGTGCAATCGCGCAGTGTGCATGTATGAAATCACAAGAATGTAGTTCATAGTTATAAGACACATTTGCATTCATCTCCTTCCTTCACCAAACACCCCCACACCGGTTTGCAACTCAGCAGGTAAGGGCCAAGGATCAGGATCCGTATGCGTTCATAGTTGGTTTGGTTGATTGCGGACGTTTCGTCATCAAACTAGATGACATCATCAGCGAAACTTCTTTCGAAGCGACTGGGTGGTGGGCATCATTCGAATTTATCTGCTGCGTTTCGACCTCATCTACTGTGATTAGTCGAAACGCAGCAGATAAATTCGAATAATGCCCACCACCCAGTCGCTTCGAAAGAATTTTTGCTGAGGGTGTCATCTAGTTTGATGACGAAACGTCCGCAATCAACCATATCAACTCGGAGAACAACTATGAACTACAATCCGGTACCTGAGCTACAAGTTTTCAAAACTATCACAAGCCTGATCCAGGCAAAGTGCCGCGCAGTCATAGACTGCAATCACGCACTACTGTGCTGTACAGCTAACACCGTACTAAATCGATTCGCCACTGGTAGTGAGCTGCATGCGAAAACACGCTGGAATCTCATTGCCGTTTCCATTATCTATTATCGTCTCTTATATCTGTCTAACCCCCTTTGCAGTCTCTGACTGTGCGCACTTTGCCTGGATCAGGCGTGTGCTTTCATACCATGCCATACCATACCACTTTGCCTCACTCGCGTGTTGTTTTGCTCCTCGCAGATATTTATGGTTTCCATGGATTTGCCAAGGATGCTTTCTTGAAAATCACGGTGGCCCTTCCACGTCTCATAGCCGTTGCGAAACGAATACTCGAAAATGGTTTTGAATGCGAGGGTTGCCCTTTTCAGGTAACTCGATTTTGAAAATCGGATCAATTGTTCACCTTTAATCTTTTTTGTCTTCCATCATTTCCAGATTTGACTAAAATATTGCCCTGGTGCTTCAATATTTAGTCTTGAAATTCATCGTTTCTGTTGTAAATAGCCTAGTAGACATTAAATGTCAGTCAGTCCTTAACTCCACACTTCTGCTCAGCGTATAATCAACACAAAATTGATTTGGTGTGTGAGAATGGACAATATTTCAAGGTGTTCAACACAGCGTTGTGCGGTCAATTCTCTTGAGCAGTTCGCTCCCAAAACGCACGTGTTTCAATGTCTGATAGATTTAGTATCTCTTTTTCATTTTTCATCTCAACATATGCCCGTTTATAGCGACAAATCTTTACGCCAGTTTTGTAACAACCGCAGATCCAAACAAATATGTCTTCCGCCTCGTGTGTAAACTTCCATCATCTCACTTTTTGCTTCAGTCGTTTTCTGCCTTCGAAGCGAACATTGATTTCGAAATTCGTTTCATGGTCGATTCGAAGATCACCGGATGTTCTTGGGTGCAAGCACCGGCTGGCAAATATCGTTTGCGCAAAACGAATACGCGCGATTCCGAAAGTAAAACCTCTGATGCCCGCTCCGCGACATCGCGCTGTCAGATTGAATTGGATATTGCTTGGGACGAAATACGACCCCTGTCAACGGAGGGTGAATGGGGTTGTATCGCCCCGCTACGCATTCTGAGCTTTGATATCGAGTGTGCGGGTCGAAAAGGTGCGTGAATGAGTATAACCCGACTGACGTAGAGGTATTTCGATAGTCCAATGTCATGTTTACTTGTATTTGTTGCTTTATTAAATACAAGATTTAAGCCTAAAATAGGTCACTTATCAGTAGTCATGATTTCTTTATGCCATGAATAATCCAATTCTCTTAGCGTCACCCGAGAATTCAAATTTGGCCACCTTTTAAGATAGTTCATCCGCCATTTCCATCAGAACACACTACCACATGGTTGTTAATTTCAGCATCCGACGCTTCTGTGTCTTATGATTTCCATTTTCTTTTTACTATAGGGCTATTTTGGCATACTGTTATTTATATCGTCTTACCAAGATCGCTGCTTGCTGCTTTTTAGTGTACACGATACTACTTTTAGTTTGCAATGTAGTATGCAACTAGTGATGTGCTGTAATTAAAAGCTCGCTCTGGCCATCTTGGCCTTAGTATGTCTAACCTATTGTGATGTCTTTTCAATCGGACAGTATCAAGACCCACTGTTCTTCAATCCTCCTGATCCAACTTTTTATGAAATTTTGTGTCTAACCTCTCTGTGGGCTAAGATTTCAGTGATCGCTCGATGACGTTTATACTGTGCACCTCACTCACCTTGTTCTTACACACAAGTATCTTTGTTGAACCGACTGATTTCTGTCACTTTCAGGTATCTTTCCTGTACCGGAGCACGACCCGGTTATTCAGATCGCATCCATGGTGATCAATTACGGCGAATCTGTTCCATTCATACGCAACGTGTTCACCTTGAACTCATGCGCTCCGATCGTCGGCTCGCAAGTGACGTGTCACAAAACGGAGGCCGAACTGTTAGAAGTTGGTTTTTGAAATTTTTAGCTGCACGCGAATCGGTCTTTTTCCCTGCCTGATCTACCAACGCATTTCCTACTTCAGCACTGGGCAATGTTCGTCCGAGAAGTAGACCCGGACATTATCACCGGATACAACATACAAAATTTCGACCTCCCCTATTTGATCAACCGCGCGAAACATTTGAAAGTGGACAGCTTCCCGTTTTTGGGTCGCGTCCGTGGCGCACCCTCATTGGTTCGTGATATGCTCACACAATCCAAGCAGATGGGCCGCCGGGAGAACAAGTTCACGAGTATGGACGGTCGTGTTCAGCTAGATTTATTGCAGGTGTGTGTGTGTGTGTGTTATTACGGTGACATTTACGAATCAACGTGCAGACGAATGTTTCGTCTATTGATGATTGTGTTTCCATTCACCAGGTGCTGTTCCGAGATTATAAACTTCGGAGTTACACGTTGAATGCGGTCAGTTATCATTTTCTCGAGGAGCAAAAGGAGGATGTCGAACATAACGTGATCACGGACTTGCAAAATGGTGATGCCCTTAGCAGACGTCGCTTGGCAGT
>JACCGJ010013845.1:0-16574 GCA_013407085.1 Atriophallophorus winterbourni | reverse complement strand
GAGGAATTATCGGACCCATGAATATGTGCTGGTCGTACCCTATTCCCGCCTGAACTGTAGAAGGTATTTTTACTCAGTCCGTGTCTTTTTTACTTGGAACAGTTTATCTTCAACCGTTGCTCACGCCACTAACTTGCATGACTTTAAAGCGAAATTAGACGAATTTTTATTGCATTATTCGTTTCCAGAACACTTATATACTGTTTAATCTATGTTCTTATATTGTTTATACACTTAAATTTTAATTTTTACCCTCCTATGGTTGTTGTTAAGCTTGTTGCTTTTTAGACGATTAAAAACCTTGAATTACCTTGAATTACAAGGCACGCTGTTTTTAGGCTGCCACATATCCAGACTCCAAGATCCTTCTCCGATTCGGTCCAGCTCAAAATCATTTACCCAAAGTAATATTCGTACTGAAAGGGCTTACCGATTTGCAGTAACTTGCATTTTTGAAAATTGAACGGCAGTTTATTTCTAACTGACCATTCGTGTAGTGCATCTAAATCACTTTGTAGTTTCACGCAGTCTGCTGTTGATATTATTCGCATCCAAAGTTTAACATCATCCGCATGAGAGTGTCTCAGGTAAATCATTGATGTAAACTAAGAAAAGCACCGGTCCGAGAACGGAACCTTGCGGTACACCACTTTTTGATTGTATTTGACAATCAAGGAAACGTCCCAAGTCGAGTGACGCGCAAAATCCCAGAGGTATATCAGAACCCAAAGCGGATTTGTCTATAAAAGCGGTAATGTATTGAGGCAATCAAAATATAGTAAAAACATACCTCAAATATTGGGGTCAACCGGGTAAAAATCTGGGTCAATGTCAAAAACAATATTGAGCGCGTATCAGGTTACGCACACGAGTCCAAAAGGGAAATTGCGCAGATAAAATGGAGTCAAATTATTCAAAGAGAAAGAGTAAAACACAAGTGTAGTAGGAAACAAGAAAAAAGGGACAATGTTGAGATTTCAAAATTCACAAAAATAAAACAAATAGATGTTGGAAGGTGAAAGGATCCAACACCACTGGAGGTATTAATGGCTCGTGATTGTACCCCGTTAACACGAACGGTTGCCTTGCGCCCATTGAGGTAGCTTTCGAACCATACGAGTAGCTGCCCGCCAATACCAATCTGTTTCAGCTTTTGTAGCAACAGGAAGTGATCAAATCTGTCGAAAGCTTCCGACATATCCAGATAGTACGCGTGGAAACTGTCTCCTGCGTCAACCGTTTGGGTCCAATCGTTTAATACCGTCAGCAAGTTTGTCAAGCATGAGCGAGCTTTACGAAACCCATGCTGGGCGAAAGATAGTATATTTTGTGATTCCAAGTGATGAACTATATTTCCCGTCACTATGCGCTCCATAACTTTGGATATCACGGGGAGTAGGGTGACAGGACGGTAGTTCGCGGGATCTGAACGGCTACCACCCTTATAAATTGGTGAAATTACCCCTGTCTTCCACTCTGTTGGCACCACTCCTTCGGTTAGGGAATGTTGGAACAATTGGCATAATGGTTCACACAGCTGCTGGTCACAGGATTTTAGTAGTGCTGGTGTTATTCCATCGGCTCCAGGAGATTTCCTAGGGTTCAGTCGACACAAGTGTCTTCGTATAATCGCTGAATTAATCTCAATATTATTCAGTTGTTGAGATACAATCGATGTCAGTAAATTCTCATTCGCCCTAACCGTTATCGGGCTAAACACATTTGCATAAAATTGAGCGAGAGTATCGGCCGTTTCCTTTGCTGTGACTGTTAATCCATTCTCAGAAATAACAGGAAACACCCCTGGTTTCACACTGGACCGAGCATTGACAATCCGATAGAGAAGTTTAGGGTTTTCTTCCATTTTCAAAGACATAGAGCGATGGTAATATTGCTTGTCCTCTTTGACGAGAGCATTCACTTTGTTACGAATTTTAGAAAATTGCTGCCAAGAGGCATCAGTTCTGGTCTTTCGGTGTTCAGTCCAAGCAAAGTTTCGTTTCCCGAGCCATTTTTTGTGCGACTGCGAAGCTTAAATCGGAAGTCACTTGCCCGTCGTTCATCAACAAATCGCGAATTATGATCTATGTTTGACTGAAGTATTTTTGTGAGCTCACTGCATTGTGTTTCGGTGTTGTGTTGATCAAGTTCTTACTAGCCCAAGCGATCCACGTAGACCCGCGTAGTCGATCTTTCTGAATTGTTTGGCGGACGCACAAACTCATCTAGCACTGCAAACAAACTCAAAGGCTAGCACCAGATGATCACTCCGACCGAGAGGCGCAATGCAGTCAACAGCCTCAACTGCTGTTTTCTCTGAGGTAAAGATTAGAACCAAAATGGATGGCAACTCTGATCCTCTTCTATGAGTAAAGTCAAACACATGATTATGGAGTGGAATCATGTCGATCACTTCACGGAATTTGTGATCAAATGTGTGTAGAGGGTGATCGGATCTGGCAAAGAGATTAGGAAGATTGAAGTCCCCGATGAGTAGTAATTGAGAGCTACGCTTCTCTATGGCGCAATTTAGCGCTTGTAATAACCTGTCATTTTGAGTATCATTCGAAGCTGGAGGGCGATATATGATTCCAAGAATGCAATCGTCCTGTGAAACATTCGTGAGACTGCACCAGAGAGTATCTTCGAAATCAAGGTTTGGATCGTGAATTTTCATGCACTGAAGACGTTCGTGACAGTATAAAGCCACACCACCACCTTTTCTTGGGCGATCGTTCCGTATTAGCATCATGTTGGGGATTGAGAGTTCACTTTCAGTCATACAGGATTGAAACCAGGTTTCAGTAACAGCAACGAGGTCTGGCGTGTATCGTTTGCACAGCTCGGTCAGTTCAGTCAATTTGTTGAACAAACTTTGAGCATTGGTATAGATGCATTTAAGTGAGTTTTTAGAATGTAACACCGAGTCAGTATTTGTATTTATTGGTCCGACGATGTTGACGTCGGACCGAGATCGTTTTTGAAGCAATTTGAAGTAATTTCGCGGGCGAATTTGCACCAGTCTCGGATAATTGCGTAATTAAAGGCTCCAGGTGGACCTCAAGAGCGGCTTTTGAGTTGCACAGTCTAACGTTTTCAGGTAACCTGTTTCTGTTCACTTTTAGCTTGCTTCGAACATCATCCGCCATGCTACTTGAAAGAAACGTAACCTTAAGTGGATTTGCCCCTTTCCCGTGATAGTTCGGCGAACAAGGCATTCTGTATGTGTCGACAACTACAGAATTTTGGGAACCGATATTTTCGACTATAAATTACCATTGTTTACGGTCGTGCTCTTTGTGTTCGAAGCCCGTTGTGGCGCCCGAATTTTCTGGAACGTCAAGCAAAATAATACTCCTTTGTGCTGTTTGATCCCGCCTATTCGGTGCTTTTGACCTTTCCCACCAATGTATGTCAGCATATATACGGTTGGGTAGGTCACTTTGCGTTCGGGTAACCATGATTTGCAAGTCGGCGACTGACTTCTTCATGAGCTCGTCTCTTATCGGCATCATCTCTGCAGAGGTGGTCAACCTCGTAGAATAGCGATTTTGCTACGGACTGAAATACCCTTTTATGGTGCGCAGATGTGAATCTCAAAACGGCATCCGTGTCGATTGGCTGGCTGTCTGAGCAGATTTTGGGTAGAGCATGAACCATAATAGTTGGCCAAGGTTTCCGTAATTCCTCGCAGGTATATGGAAACAACCCTCTAACGGTTATTCATAATGGTCGTAGCTCTACAGTTGTCAATAACCAGATACGGACGTTAGGCAAGGTGTGGCTCTGCCTTATCTCTATACTCAATTTTAAAAAGAATCACGGTTGTCTTGCCTCTATCGGCCTTAATGATCACTATTTCCTTTTCTTTTCGCAATTTAATGAGTGCTTGTTGTTCATCTCGCGTAAGGTTCTTCCTTTCTGGCTGTTGTTTATTGCTAATAGCGGATATACCGTTTCGCAGTCCATCTGCCTGATTTTTAGGTAGCTGGTTGAGGGCGGATTCTACGTATGGAATATCATCATCAGTTTTTAAGAATTTTGTGCTTATCGAAAAGTTTAAGCCCTTTTCCAACAATCTTTGTTCGTTTGCGATAGCGGTCTATCTGATAAATTAATTACCTTGGAATATTGTCGAGCACTGTCATCAAAAGAACTAGCAGAGGTACATTTATCTTTTGAAGTTGATAACGTGCTGCACTTACGTACTCGTGACTTCTTTTATGTGCTCGGTCTTTGTGGCCATGACCTCGGCGTGTCTTGATCTCTCCTGTCTAGCTTAGAGAACTCAGGATTGGTCAAGAAAATGCCATTTAAACCTGAACACTGTTTGTACCGACACCCTTGGTCTTACGAAGCTTCTGTGTTCAGAAGCGAAACGTTACCAAAAACTTGCTATAACCGATTCATTGCAAATTCTTTTTTGATGACTATTTCAACCACTTCTGAGACAGGATTTAGGCCAGATTTATAGGTCGCAGGCGGTAAACGGGCATAGGTGACTGAACTCGTCCTGTCCCGCCATCAGAGGCACCACAGATGTTACGATAATATCAGTTTGACCGGATCTAATGACTAGCAGCGTAAAAGCTGATACAGTCCAGCTGTTCAAAGTAGAATACCATTCCGAAACGCTAAAATCTCACCGGAAGCACAGGACCGGTTTCGAGGTTTTTGCCTCTCATCAGCTATGCGTATCCGCTGGACTCTTCGCGAGTAGACGCGAACTTCAGTTCACATTGCGCCATCCGTCTACACAAATACTAGTTCGAAACGCGAAGAGTCCAGCGGATACGCATAGCTGATGAGAGGCAAAAACCTCGAAACCGGTCCTGTGCTTCCGGTGAGATTTTAGCGTTTCGGAATGGTATTCTACTTTGAACTATCCAGGGGTTGTAATAACCCTCGCGGCAATACGCCGTTGGATCAGTTGGGGCTTAGTTTAGTCCCTTCAGCTACTTATAAAAAAGTAGCGAGTAGACGCGAACTTCAGTTCACATTACAGTCCAGCTGTGTTTCCTTCGATTGCATGCAATACTTCTGATGTTATGTTATGATATGTTAGATGACTGCTCTTTCTGAGGAACGCGATTAAGTAATTCGAGGGACAGCGTTCGCGTACCGGAAAGAATTGCTTTGAAACACAAACATTTTTACAACTGGAACGTAATTGGAAACAAAAAACATTCTCAAATAGCGCGCTGACTCAAAAGCTAGTAGCATGTGAGAGATTTGGCACGTTTACCAATTTACGGCGTAAGAGGAACATTAAATCAAATGTGGTCACTTTCTATATTTAGGAGAGCGCGATGAAGCTCAATTGTTTGTCTTTATCAATTTAAGGCATCCCAAGCTCTTCAACTCGAAAATGATCTATTCAACAATGAAAAGCGCCACGGAGCTGTCAAATAAACATCATGCGATTAATCTACCTGAAGATTGTTCTCGTCATCCATGTGGTAGGTCACCCAGAACAGTTTCCTTTATCACATCGCTACGACCAATGCTCGTGTGCGTCTTTAGTGGTACCAAGCTCTAGAGATGTGATAGGTTAATACGTTGGACAGGATCTTGTGTATGCGTTGTTCATTTTCCCATTACTGCTGTCAGTGCCGTTTGCGCCTTGTAGGGTACAGCAAACCATCCAAAATTGCATCGATAAAATACATTTTTGGAACGGAAATGGAAAAAATAATTAAACGCTAGGCCTGCAATAAATCATGACCACTCAGACCCTCCTCATATCTGTATATGCCTGGGAAACCTGACTGTATCGTAGCCCACGTGCAGTCTCTGACTGTACAGCACTTTGCGTGGATCAAGCTTGTGCTTTCATACATACTCAGACCCGCTAGAACGATAAAAAAAATCTTACCGAAACCTGATATTTTAATATCATTTTAACAAAAAAAGAAATTAAATACACACAAAGAATGACATTGAAAATCAGTAAAGCAATGAAACGTTGACAGGGTGAGAGAGATCAACTAACGTTGAACGCCAAGGAATTAATATTATCATAGTATTTACAAGAAAACGATTAAAAATTCGGGCCGGGGTAGTAAGGCATTTATAGTCACGTGTGTGTGTAAAAGGGTGAAAAACGTCATTGGTTCATTAACATTGTGTTGAGGATTTAGAAAAGGTACAATTGAACTGGTGCGGCAAGCAACGGGGTGACGATGAGATTCGAGTATGAAAGAGGAATGTTCGAAAAGTCAAGTTGGACGTGGTCAAGGTCGATGATACCTGAGAAGGAAAATCAAAAAGGTTAATTGGCAACATGTGAAGGTATAATAATATATAAAAACTAGAATAAAGCATAAACCACTCGATCATCATCATCATCATCATGAAGCACAAGTCTGGAGCCACACAAAGTGCCAAGCAATATGAGGCAGGAAAAGCGGATAAGCAAGCGCGCGAAAAAAGGGAAAGCAGGCAAGCGGAATATGCAAAAGCGAATGCGCAAAAAGCAGCTTGTTTTAGTAGTTTCACTGCCTACGATTTCGTGGGATTTTTTGATTTTAAATAAAATAATACCGGATAAAAATTCGGACACAATAAAATACACTGGCGCCACTGACTTCTGTTTGAAGCCATATCGCGTAAGGTTTCAAGCTAACTATTAGGCGGAGCTTTTGGACCCCTCCCAGGCAAACGAATACTCCCAACTGAGCCTAGCGCTACGGTGAGTTTCTTCATCCATACGCGCCACGTCATGGACTGGACACCCGATTTTTTATCCCAGCTTCTGCCATGTCATCCGCTTACTTTAGATCGGTAGCTCTCTCACCTGGGAGAAGTTCAACAACTGCCCCTACCAGACCAGCTAAAGCTTTCCTTATGAAATCGTTGATCGCGAAGTTAAAAAGGAACGGTGAGATAGGGCAGCCCTACCGCACCCAGCTGGAGATATTGAAAGAGGACGACAATTGTCCGTACACTCGAACCCTGTCGAAGTTCTCAATATAATGCTTTCAAGATCCAAACATACTTCTCGGGCACTCCATGTCTCAGCAGACAGTTACAAAGACTTTCGCGAACGATTGAATCGAATGCCGCTCGGATGTCAAAAAATACAACGATAGTTGGTCTACGAAAAGCGTTGCGTTACTCCAGTAAGTGACGGAGTGTGAAAATTTGATCTATGCACCGTCGACCTGCACGTAACTCAGTTTGCTCCTCACGGATTTGCTCTTCCCGTTTGGTACTCAATCGGTGGTGCCGAATTGACGCTAGTATTTTAGGAGCTACTGAAGTGAGACTGATACCCCGATGATTTTCACAGGAATCGCGTCGTCCCGTTTTGAAAATCGAAGCAATTACTTATTCTCTCCAAGGGATTGGAACGCGTTCCTCAGTCCTTATGTTGGCGTACAGCGCCTGAAGTTCGCGAACTAAAGCGAAACCGCCATCATTGAACAAAGAGGGAAGCAGAGCATCAGCACCTGATGCCCGATGGAGCTTAAGGCTCTGGAGTACACTGTAAATCTCTGATTGAGTCGGAGTATCGAGAGAAATCGACCATAGGTTACATTGTTCCGTATTCTCGAAATCAGTGGGTGCAGAATGCAGGTTAAACTGTGCTTCAAAGTGTTCTGCCCATCGCTCCATGCGAATGTGCATGTTAAAAACTGGCAAACCATCTGCATATTGACGCGCTGTGCGGACGCATATTTTTGTGTTCTCATACTTTTGGATTTATTTCCTTACCTGCTTGTCTGAGCTGGACGGATCAGATATTATTGGACTCGTCTTACCTGTTTCAACTTCGAACAAGGTGAATACTTGAAAATCCAAATTTTCAAGTTTTAACCCAAATTTACCTACGCGTGAAATACCCCTGGCGATTAAGAATATCGGTCCTGTTCGGGAACTGTTGAAAAGTCCACATCATTTCCAATCGACTGATAGTTTTTACAACTCTGTCAGATCGAAACTTGTTGAACAGCATCACGTTGATTTAAAATCGTTTGCTTTTTACCTATTGGATCGCGTCACTCCGATCCAACGCATTCACTCCACCGGTAGCTATCGGTCTATAAACAACCTCATCGCCAAGTGCACTGATTCATCACTCGCTGGATTGTAACAATGACACGAAGGATGACCTTGAAACCCCAGACAAAGAAGGCAGCACGTGATGTCTGTCAAATCTGTAACAAAGGGGTAAGTGCCAGATCTCATGTGGTTAAATGTTTTGGCTGCCTGGGTAAAATACATACCAACTGTGATAAAGCCTTAACGCAGGAAGTGGTATTGTTTATTAACAACGTTGATTTCCCCGGCGTTTGCTACGTATGTAGTGCATGTCGAAATAAACAGCCTAGTGATATAAATACAAATCTTCCCCATGAGGCAAAGCTGGAATCTCGAATAGAGATTTTAGAAAAATGTTATCGAAAACTCGAGGAAACAATTAAACCACGTTCAGTAGATACAATTGTCAACACAATTCTACCCGAAATAGATGTTGCTCAAAGCGGTAAAAAGCATGAGACAACTACACCAAAAAGCGCACCCTTAACTGAGTGTTGTGAGTGCTTTTTCCGGATGCAACAAAAATGGTCCTATTGAACCCTGCTTCCCGTGCTCATCATCGAACAAAATTGCGAACACCATAGCCAACACTCCCCAACGTCTAGTTGCATCACACACTAACAACCCAACATTTGCCCATATGGTGTCTAAAGCAGATAAGCGTTTGACGGGAGCACAGATGCCTACACTTCAGGAGAAAGAGGAAGTTCTGAGCAAAACCGTCTCACATCATAAGGAGCCAATATACTCTATTAAACACGGAAAGAATTTAAGCGTAATCTGCACCAATATTACTGAGTCAGAAATCACGCTCTTTCATGAAAGGCAAAAACATGACCTTGAGAATTGGTCAGATATTTGCAATCGAATTGGCTTAGATGGTATACACCCGGTATCGGTAACTCGGCTCGTTCGTCACCCGAAGTCCCCGAACCAAGACAAACCACGTTTGCTTAAGATCACTTTTGCCAACGAAAGGGACATGGAAAATGTCCTACTCAATTCGTATTTGCTCCAAACACAAAGTGACTCACACCAACGTATACATGCTGGCGTACCTTGGTGGGAAAGGCAACGAACACCCAATGGTTGAGATCAAGCAGCATCAAGGAGTATTATTCTGCTCGACGTTCCTGAAAATACAGGAGCCACAACGGTTTACGAAAGAAAAGAGCACGATCGTAAACAGTGGTCATTTATTGCCGAGACTATGGGCTCTTCAAATTCGGTAGTCGTCGACACATACCGAAAACCTTGCTCGCCAAACTATCAAGGAAAATGTTCAAATCCACTCAAGATTACATTTTGTCAAGTAGTATGGCAGATGCTGTCCGATCCGAACTAAAACTATACAGAAAGAGATTACCCGATAACGTTAGATTGTGCAATCCCAAAGTTGTTGAAGTCAAATTGCAGCCTTCCATTGCAAAGGCATCCGAGTCTGACTCAAAGTCGCCAGTGAAAATATCTCAACTTGCATCAAAAAACGACAAATGTCCGACGTCGACATCGTCGGACCAATAAATACTGTTACTGACTCGTTGTTACATGCTAAAAGCTCAATAAAGTGTCTCTATACGAATGCCCAAAGTTTGTTTAATAAATTGGCTGAATAACCGAGCTGTGCAAACGATACTCACCAGACCTCATCGCTGTGACTGAAACCTGGTTTCAATCTTGTATGAATGAAAGGGAACTGTCGATCCCAAACATGATACTATTACGGAACGATCGTCCACGAAAAGGTGGTGGTGTGGCTTTATACTATCACGAACGTCTTCAGTGTATGAAGATTCACGATCCCAACCTCGAATCAGAAGATACCATCTGGTGCAGCCTTACACAGGAGTCACAGCTGATGCTCTCGCTCAATTTTATGCTAAATTATTTAGTCCGTTAGCGATTCGATCGACTGAAGAATTACCGCCATCAACAGTGACGCAACAGCTGACTAAGATCGAGATAAATCCAGTGATTATACAACGATATTTGTGTCGAATGAACCCTAGGAAATCCCCTGGAGCGGATGGGATCGCTACGACTATACTAAAATCCTGTGACCAGCAGCTGTGTGAACCTTTGTGTGAATTGTTTAAACATTCTCTAATTGAAGGAGTGGCGCCAACAGAGTGGAAGACAGGGGTAATTTCACCTATCTACAAAGGCGGTAGACGTTCAGATCCGCAAACTACCGCCCTGTCACCCTACTTCCTGTGATATCCAAAGTTCTAGAGCGGATAGTGACAGAAAATATAGTTCATCACGTGGAATCACAAAATATGCTATCTGTAGCGCAGCATGGTTTTCGTAAATCTCGCTCATGCTTGACAAACCTGTTGACGGTTTTAAATGACTGGACCCAAGCGGTTGACGAAGGAACTAGCATCCATGCTTGTTATCTGGACATGTCTAAAGCTTTTGACCGAGTTGATCACTTTCGACTAATACAAAAGCTGAAGCAGATGGGTATCAGCGGACAGCTACTCATATGGCTTGAAAGTTACCTCAGTGGGCGTAAGGCGATCGTTCGAATCAACGGGGTACTATCACAGGCGATTGATGCCTCTAGTGGCGTACCGCAAGGTTCAGTCCTCGGGCCAGTACTTTTCTTGGCTTACATCAACGACCTACCAGAGACGCTCGCATGCAAGGTGATTCTTTTTGCTGATGACAATAAACTTTGGACCCGGATAAAAACAATTGCGGACTGTGTACAGCTGCAACGTGATCTAGATGCACTACACGAATGGTCGGTACGGAATAATTTGCCATTCAATATCCAAAAATGCAAGGTGTTGCAAATTGGTAAGCCACTCCAGTACCAATATCACTTTGAGCAGATGATATTGAGCTGGACCGAATCGGAAATGGATCTTGGAGTCTGGGTATGCGGCAGCCTGAAGAACAGCCTGCATTGTGAGGTTATCTACAAGCGTGCTTCCAAGCTTCTAGGTATGCTGCGACGGATTTTCAGAACCTTCTCACCTGGAACGTTGCCCACCGTCATGAAGGCCTATATAATTCCAACCATGGAACATGCATCACAAGCTTGGACTCCGTGGTTAAAAAAGGATATAATATTACTTGAAAAAATATACCATCGCGCAACCAAACTCGTAAGAGGTTTTAGTAAACTAGCGTACGATGAACGATTGCAAAAACTGAGGCTCCACACTCCCCTCCAAAGAAGCCTTCGAAGCGATGTGATACTAACATATTAAATATTAAATACCCCACATCATCCCTTAAAACATTTATTCAAATACCGTGAGTCACGTCATACACGCCGCCACTCAGCGACACTGCAAATTCCCCACTCCCGTATCAGCTGTCGCCGATATTTTTATTGTGTACGTGTCTGTTTCCTTTGGAATTCCCTCCCTGAAACGCTTCTCATCTCTCCCAGCATCGAAACGTTTATTCGAAATTTGGATACTTATTTGTTGCATAACGATTTGACGACACCTGCGAATTGACTCATGGTAACTATACAACTTGACTATACTTGACATTACATGTTTATTTTATACCTATTTCTTGAACGTATATTTACTATGATATGGTAATTGTGAAGCTATGTGCTTTTTGTGACCATAAATTCTTGAATCTTGAAAAACCACAGATGCACACTTCTATTGAGCGTTTTACATGGAAATTAAGTGGGATATATAGAAAATGGTACGAAACTAAACGCAGACTTTCTGTTTACTAGGATAAATGTAACGAATCCGTCATCACCACATGTCGCAGAACTGGAGTCAGACAAAGTTCCAAACAATAAAACGAGGAAAAAGCAATTAAGCGAACGAGTAAAAAGAAAGTGGGCGATCAGAATTTGGTAATGTGCGTAAAAAGAGCTTATAACTTCACTGGGTGCGATTTAATGGGTTCCTTATTTTTTATTTTATATATAATATTAAAAAGACTGGATAAAATAATTGACACACATAACAAACTACATAGGTACTATGAACTTTGGTTTGTAGCAATATCGCGCAAGTTTTCAATCCAACTATTGGGTGGATCTTTTAGAATACACCAAATAAACAAATACGTCCCACTGAGCATAGCATTCTTCAACTCAACGCGACGCGTCATGGGGTTACCATCCGGTTGGTTCCTTCAGCCTCTACCAGGTTCTACGATTAAAGACGTGTACGGTAAGCCATGTTGAGTCATCCTTGAAACATATCCCAACCTTAGCAAATGAGCGATCGTTCTCAGTGTTTCTCTCAGTCCGTGACCTCTTGGTTCATTTTCAGACTAAGTTGTTGCTACTATTGGCCTACTTCGATCGATGTTGAACATGGATGTACATCATAAGCGCATGATTGTTTCAGACTTTTTAGAATGACTAAACAGTC
This sequence comes from Atriophallophorus winterbourni, assembly GCA_013407085.1. NCBI lineage: Eukaryota > Metazoa > Platyhelminthes > Trematoda > Plagiorchiida > Microphallidae > Atriophallophorus > Atriophallophorus winterbourni. The sequence goes on along the minus strand of JACCGJ010013845.1, from coordinate 4,167 downwards.
CGATTCGGCAGAAACAATCTCTGCCGCAGCGCTCACAGCGATGAACAGTACTCGGTCGATCGCTGCCAGTTGTACGATTACGGCGAGGCCTGTGTTCAGAAGCCGAAAGCAGTACGTACTCTTCCTCAGCTGTCGAAAACAAGTACTTCCCAACTAACGACGACATTGTGACCTACGTTTAACAACCCAATGCACTATTTGCACATACTCAGCTTGAAGGTAACGCTTTTCACGAGGTCTTTAAATTAAACGGTCAAGGGCAAGTTCTACCCAACTCGAAGGGTCAACTTCAAGACTTTTCGTATCAATTTTGCAGATAACTTTTTACCACAACCGCTATCAGCAAAATGGTCCAGATCAGATTTCAACTCATTATAAAGTAGATCTTTTGGAACACAAACATTTTCCATTCTTCACACATGATCAAGCGAGCGTAGGCGGATATATTTTAGTAAGGTGACTATGCTCTGTAGATCCCCTAGAAAGCACAATAGCATCCTTGACTCTGTCGATCCACGATAAGTTCAATATACGTGGATGCTCTTTAAATGGACAGCATTCAGCATCCGTCCGTTTCTTGCGTATGTGGTACAGGTTTCACTGCCGCATAGTAAAGGATTTCGAACTCACGCGCTGGATACCATCATCTTTGTCTACACAGTCAACTTGCGGTTGCTTCATACACGAGAGATCAAATGGGACACAATTGCAGCTGCTCTGCCAGCGATTCTAGCACGTTAAACTCGATACACCATTAAATATAAAGCGAAATAAAAGTTCTTACAATCAGCCAATCATCTTCCGCTCATTTCCTATGAGACAAATGCGTTTGGTTTTGTTATGCTGGATTATACTCAGACGCTGTAACAACAATCAATAGCATGACTACTGTCATCACAAATAAGTAGATTGAGACGTAAAATATATAGAGACAAATGAAGGAGATGCGCAACGGGCTACCCCGAATAACCATCCCAATTACATAATGCAGGGCCGATGAGGTCGCAAATTAATCTAAAGTGTATTTCGCATCGTGTAGCTTTTCTCAACTTAAAACAGCAGCACTAGTTCAAACAATCAATCACCTTTCCATCCTTAACGAGTTCAAACAAAATGTCTCACGTTTCACATGGAAACGAAACTTGCCGCGCGTGCACTTGACACAGCGGGAAATGATAAATCAAGCCAAACTGGAAAAATTCTATAAATGTAAATTGATACTTGCAATTTGTATGGTGCTGCCTGGATGATCAACGATTAATGGTGAATATGATGCTCAGGTGGAAACAAAGGCTAATCGTCACCAACCTGGCAGAAGGCCGTTAATGTATACGCAAAAAATCACAACCCTGATCCGCGCAAAGTACCGCACAGTCATAGACTGTTCACGGCTAATATACAGCCAAGTTACCCAGGCCAAGACAAATACAAGAAGGAGGAAATGGCAGTGAGATTCAGCGTGTTTCCGCATGCAGCTCAGTAAAAGTAGAAGACCAATTTTACGATCATGCGAGTTTAAACTAACCCAAACCAAATCAGACACACTTGAAGCGATTCGATAAACAAAGACAAACCTGGGGTAGTGCCGACTCTGGACATGAACCACCATTTCTTTAGCTTTGAATTCGTTCAACTCGCGCCGAATATCGGCCTGAAACGAATGGAACGGAAACGTCACTTGCGATTCGGTGGTAAAATGTTTTCATACAGTTTTTTAAATTGTGATAATGTCCAGAGAGTGTCACAAGACAACTTGTAATTAGAAATAGAAGAATTCGTATTACCGTTGATGCTACATTATTAGCCTGATTTGCAAGTGGGAAAATGGAAAACTGGGACACAAATGAAACAATGAACAAAAGTCCCAGATGATCGAATCAGATTGTGCTCTGCCGTGGGTTCAGTGTGGCTGCTTGGGTTTATGTGGACAAGAAATTGAGAATTATAAGCACTAATCACACCGATTACGTCTGAAATATAAGTGCTGAGCGATGGGCGTTATTGGCATGATTTTACACGGACAATCGCATTTGACCCTGTTAGGAGGGCACCTTCCTAACGAGTTCGCAACGGAGGAAAAATTGTTGTTGGGTGAGTCATGTTGAACCTCGACAATAAACCCCATGTTCGACCAAAGTGATGTGTTGCTCACATCCCCCAAATTACACTCCACTACCGGTTTCTGGCTGTTTGCCGTCATCAGGTGGAGACAGTAAGATTAGGTTCATTGAGCCTTGAAACAGTGGATAAATGGTAAACAAGTGATACATGAATGCCACTGTTGCATAGGGTTCGTATAACGAACCACGATGTTCAAACACAGAATCACTTAGTGATTCGTGGTCAAGCCCTCAAGGCGCTTATGTATGACCAGACTGATGTGTTGCTCACACCCCCCACGCTCACACCCCATGCTCATTAAAATTCAAATTCAAATTGTCTGAGTCGCCCATGACAACCGACATCCGTCGTTTACACCATGCACCTTCCCACGATTATGATGTACCCCACACGTTCGCTCTGTGGTTACCGTATAAATACAGACCATGTACATGGTCCAAACGCACAAACTGGACGCTTGGATCGTGGACTCCCGATCAACCTCCGATTCTGGTCTTGTTCTGATTTCCTGACTGTTGGGTTAGAACAACGCATAGATCGATAGAACGCAACGACAGTCTCTGCTGCAATTTCGACGACACATCCATTATAACACTCCCATGCTTCTATCCGAAATATAACGAAGCAATCGAAAATACATGCAGGAAAAATAATAGTTAAAACAACCAACAGTAATGTGTTGCTCACATCCCCCGCACTTACACACCACTACCGGTTTCTGACTGTTTGGCGTCATCAGGTGGAGACAGTAAGATTAGGTTCAGTGAGCCTTGAAACAGTGGATAAGTGGTAAACATTGTCACGTTGTACATATTTGACAAACTTCCAGGGGAACTCAGTACTAAGATAAACGAACACTAAAGCCAACCGGGAAGCAGTCGCGCAATTTCAGTGAATATCGATCAATGATAAGATATTCAGCCCTAACCTGATAGAAGTCATAGCATTGATCTAGATAACGTAGAAATTATAAGGCGGGGGTAAAACCATACACGGTTCTACAGCGGATAAACATTAACGTGCGTGACCCCCAGTCTGAGCACGGATTAGGCAATCAAGCTAATCAGTTAAAAGATGTCAATCATACCTGCACACAATCAAAATCTATGTTTGCACATCTGATAATCACATATGGTTGATCGGGCGTCCAGATAAATGATGGGCGATTTCGTGCGAACTGGTTTCGTTGAAATCAAACCAAGTTCAGCTAATTGATCGGCTGTCCCGGATTACATATCGTTTAATAACTGTGTGTATCCTCGGTATGTTCTTGTTTCTGAGCAGTTCATCATTCGAACTGTTTTCACATCCGAAAAATCGTTCGAGGTTGCAGTTGATGTCGTTGATTTTAGGTCTGCGGTATTCACGTGTCAAAGGTTCGTGTTCATCCGTGGGCCCTTGTGTGGCACTGTTCACTTGTGCACTTCACATTCTGCGCAACGTGATCCCGAGCAACTGCTAGTTAAGCAATCGTTTTATAGGTTAAACCCGAATTTCTTTTGTAATCTGAACATGCGATATTCGGTACTAGTTGAGAACTACTGTAGTGAATGAGTCAACGCGTTTCGGACAGAATGTTTATAACGTTGAATTTTAATCACACAACTGGTTATTTATAGAAACGTAGAACACGCAATGTTTGGCTATGAAGAAAGGAAAGCCACAAACAACTTAAAAACGACAAGAACATTGTCATTTTACCCGCAGACAAAGGGCGAATGACGGTAGTTATGGATAATGTTGATTACATCGAGAAAGCTGAAGAACATCATCATCATCAAAGACAGCAATACACCGGTAGCACGTACCGAATGCTTAACTGCCATACAACCATGAAAAAGTAAAATCCTAAAAGATGGGGAAGGGTGGGACTTAAATTACTACGGCTTCTATAGAAGAGTAAGCACAAACAAACTGGGAAGAGGTGCCTACACCTCGAATGGAACATGCATTCAAACAAGTTTCGTGAATGAGTAGAGCGACATCAGCATGGCAGCTTCTTTGCAGCTCTCACTGTCATGCATCATAACAATCTTTTCTCGTCAC
>JACCGJ010013844.1:0-26817 GCA_013407085.1 Atriophallophorus winterbourni | reverse complement strand
TAGATAGATAGATGAATAGATAGATAGATAGATAGATAGATAGATAGATAAATAGATAGATAGATAGATAGATAGATAGATAGATAGATAGATAGATGGATAGATGGATAGATAGAATGATAGTGATACGTCTGTTATCCGTATATCTTTACTATTCATTTTATGTATGTATTTTACGGTCTGCTTAGAGTTTCATTCCGAAAAACAAATTCAACTTTTCTCGACCAGTTTGTCCACTACGGAACATTTCCATGTGTCAATATGCCGTCACCGATTTAAGGCTGATATTCTGTGTGGTGAAATTACTGCATACACTGTAATCTCTCAGGCTGAGACTGTCTGTCGATTCAAGCGAGTGAGGGGGTGACGCTTTCGCGCAAACTCACAATCTTATTGGACGAAAGTGCGCACCTTGTACAGGCTGGCAGACTACAGGGAGCAAATGAAACTAAACGCTCTACCACATGCAGTGAGGGGAGCCACGTAGAAATTATTTGTCTATCTCACAGAGCATGAGCGGTTAGTCAACGTACAATGTCATGGAGAAATATTTATTTATCTATCTATCTATCTATCTGATCAGATATATATATAGATATATCTATATATATATATATATATATATATTCAAAATAGCGGAAAAAAGTATGTTTCTATTTTAACGTGCATTGAACAATTCAAAATAATGCAACGGATGTTGCCCATTGGATAAATGAATCGTTTTTTGGTCATTTTTCTTTTGGTATCTTCGTTTTCATTTCACTTTCTTTTATTATGCCATGTTACAGCTAGAATAATCACAACGGAGCTTAACCAAACTCCAAAGCAAGCCAACGATGCTGTGAGATATTTGTGCACTGGGTCTTGCGAGAGCAGCGCAATTAAACGTTGACTCTCGGGATCCGGTTGGTTAACATCTTTCACATTGAAAATTATTGATCGTGGAATCCAGCGGCGACCCCAAATATCGACCAGTGTCACCCGAACTTCGTATAAAGCGGCTGAAATCAGGATGAGGTTTTTCACTATTTTGTGCAAATTGGTTTCAAGCGTACGATTCAAAACACATAAATATATCAACTTCAACACACTATACAAATTTTAACGTGTACCATACAGTGCACCATTTCGGTGCAGCTCAGTGTTCAAGGTTTGTGTTGCAAAATTTGTTCATTGCTGCCTTATAACTTAGGGATGATGACATAAGAATTGACATAAGAAAAGGCTGCTGCACTTCACTAATCATTGAACGATTTCAATTTCGCTTATAGATTAGATAACAGCATAATGCAGAAACCATATATCGAGGATGGTTGCTTGAAATAGCGTCGAACGTATGTAATTATTATTTGGTTGATAAAACTTTGGTTATTGCTTTACTAGTGTTTCCAAGATCAGTGAAACTAATTGAATAGACTGTTCCAACTGATAGACAGCCGCCAGTACCCGGTTGTGATGTACAAATGCCGGGGATGTGAGTAATATTATTGTATGTTTCAGTATGAATCCCTTCAGCGCTCCACCAAGAATCACTTCGCGATTCTTTATTTGAACATTGCGAAATCTATCTAAAAGTGGTTCCAGACTATAACACTGTCTACTACTTTAATACCATTTGAAGGCTCACAAAAACTAATCATACTGAATAAACCGATTATTATATTATTATCACACAAGTCTTTACAGACGATGTGCCAACACGATGGCTAGTGGGGCTGTTAGACGCTTGAGGGTCTTCCGCCAGGTATTCCTTTGTCCGCCAAGGCGACGTTTCCAATCAGGTCCAGCGAGATCAAAAAGAGCTAGGCTAGGAAGGCGTCGCTCATCCATACGGAGAACGTGCCCCAGCCATCTCAGCTGGCACATGGATATATGATCGGAGAGTGGCACAGAGCGATCGCCGAGGACTGCCCTCCTGACGTCATCATTTTTGACTTTATGTTGCCAGCTTAAACGAGCTATACTCCGCAGGCAGCGATGATCAAACGTCGATAATCGTTGACTATCGGCTTGTCGCAGCGTCCACGTTTCGCAGTCATACAGTACGTAGGCCTGGTACACTCTACCCTTCAAGCGTAATCCAACATCGCGTCGGCGCCACAGATGCCGTAGCCCAGCGAAATCATGGCGTGCTCTTGCAATCCGTGCTGTGATTTCAGCTTCGATATCGCCCCCAGTGGTGATGCAGCTCCCTATGTAGGTGAATCTGTCAGTCACTACCAGTTTATGGTTTTCGATCGTCAAATCAAGTGTTGGGTCTGTCCAATCCTGTAGGAACACTTTGCATTTTGACGGAGAGAAATGTAATCCACACAGCGATAACTGATCAACGAGTAGATCCAAAGCGCTTTGTATGGTGCAAGCATCCTCTCCGAGGAGAGCAATGTCGTCAGCATAGTCCAGATCCATAACTCGTCGACCGGGGAGCAGGTCGATCCCACAATTCGGTAGCTGGGTTGTTGCTGCTTTCATGACATCGTCAATCGCAAAGTTAAATAGGAATGGAGAGATCGGAAATCATTGACGAACCCCGCTGGAAATGGTAAACTGCTTGGATAAATCACCATAGGCTTTGACTCTGCCGGTGGTGTGGCAGTACAGCTTCTTGAGCAGGATTACGTAATTCGGTGGGACACCATGTCGAATGAGACAGTCCCAGAGAGTGGTTCTGTCAATGGAATCAAAGGCTGCTCGTATGTCAAGAAAGACGATAATTGTTGGACGTGCGTATTGGTAACGTTGCTCCAAAATTTGGCGGAGCGTGAAGATTTGGTCCATACACCCGCGTCTTCCTCTGTCCTTCTCGATACTCTGCTTCTCGGTAGCTGTTAAGCCTGGCCAGGATGATTGATGCAAACAGTTTAGAAACCACCGGTATGAGACTTATACCCCTGTGATTACCGCACTCTTTCCTCGACCCTTTCTTGAATACTGGGACGATGGCTGACGCTCCCCACGCGCTGGGTATGGTTTCCTCGTTCCAGATCTTTCCGAAGAGCACTGACAGCTCACGGCACAAAACGTCGACACCTTCAACGAATAGTTGGGCTGGTAGCTCGTCTAAACCAGGGGCCTTGCGTCGTCTAAGCTTCATTATGCGTGAGCAAATTTCTGCCTCTGTAGGTGGTCCCTGTGAGGCCAGCCACTGAGTGGTGGAGCCACTTGGCTGAGCAACAGAGAGTGGTCGCGGTTGATTAAATTGGCTAGCGAAATGTTCCTTTCAGCGGTCCATTCGCCTTTCTAGGTTGGTAATCAACGACCAATCTGCTTCCGTGATGAGTTCGCTCACGCTGGGCATTCGGAGTCCCGTGGAGCGTAGAAGCTGGAACAATTTGCAGGTGTTGCCAACTGCTTGGGCTGCTTCCATCTCGCTTGCCCGCTCTTCCCACCATGAATCTCGGTCCGTTTTGAGGCTGGTCTTCAACTGGTTGCGAATTTGCCTGCGCTGTTCATCACATCTTTCTCACGGAGGTAAGGAACGCTGTTGGTCAATTAATTTGGCTGTAGCAGCAGATATCCAGTTGGAATCTGTTCGCTTGGATGTTCCGCAGCTTTCCAGGGTAGCATGATACATTGCGCTTTGGATTTCAGCTCAATGCTCATCAGTATCATCGGGATGGGGTCCAAATGCATTAGATAGGTATGCTAGATAGTTTTCTGCCACTGATCTATCTGATAGTTCAAGCGTATCCAGCCTCGTGATATTTTTCTGACGCGATCCGCTGAAACGCATTGTTAAGTTTGCACAGACTAACGCGTGGTCTGATGATAGGCAGGTCGACCAATATGATCTGAGTCTTGCACACTGGAACGCCATCGATAACTGATCGCAATGTGATCAATTTGTGTCCAGAGTCCTGTCGAGGGGGATCTCCATTTGCTGACCGTTGATTGAAATGTCGGAAGTTGACGCTGTTGAGAAATAGGCGGTGATCAGCACATAGACTCAACAGGCGTTCACCGTTGTCTGATCGGACGCAATCGAGACCATATGGACCACCGAGGTGTCGTTCACTTTGTGAGAGGCGGCCAACTCGGGCATTAAGATCGCCAGCCAGGATGACAATATCCGACTTTCGCGCTTTACGCAGTATTTCGTCTAGACTTCGGTAGAATTCGTCTTTCGCTAAATCAGCACTGCAGTCAGTGGAGGCGTAGGCTGCGATGACGAAAAGAGCACGAGTGTTCTGCCTGAGTTGACTGATTTTGCATGAGCCACCAAGTCGGACGGCGCACAAACGGTTATTGACAGGTAACCAGTCAATCAAGGCTACCTCGGCGCGTGAGCTCAGGGCAATACCAACTCCTGCAAGTCCTGCTGTCTGGGCCTCTTCATCACCAGATACACGCAAAGGGATTTTGACGCCGGTATTATTCGGTGAGCATATGTTTATCACATTACTAGAGTCGTGTGAGCGCGTTTCTGATAGGCAGCAGATGTCTCATCATTTCTAGTGTACGAGCTAATCCAGCCTGTTGTCCTGTTTGTCTCAATGTCCTGACGTTGAATGCCGCTAGCTTGAAGGGCATACGGGGTTTCAAGAAGTGAGCAATCTGGCTTGGCTGTTCTGTGTTTGGCGAGCTTGAAGGAGCATCTTGACGAGATTCATTGCTTGTGTGTAATGAGGGGCGTGGGATATGAGGATCGGCATGTGATGTAATGTAGCGAACGTAATTTTGACAGCAAGTTGTGGTTGAAGTAGAATCCATGGTTTTTGTTGTGGGCAACATACTACCCGGTTGCCAAGGCCGAAGTAGGGGGTTAGCTTAGGGGACCCCACCCGGAGCCTTTGACTCAAAAGTCTTCCCGCAAGGCAGCAGGGATTTTTCCTCAGGGTTCACTCTCGGAGCCTTTCCCGCAAACGGGTATGCCGCATGGCAGCGGAGGTTTAGAATCAGGGTTTTCCTTCCCTTAGATGGACTGCCCTCCCAGACTAACGAGCTCCATCTGCCCAGAGCAAACTGGTTTTGAGGCGCCAGTCACCCGCCTTCGCCCTTTCTCCTATCAGTAGAAGCAGTTCCGCCACGTGCAGGCCAGGAGCTGGGCTTTGGTTGTCAGAGGCTGTTTGAGACGCACGTTTTATGGGAGCATTTTATAGATATTGAACTGAAGACGAAAACGATCATAAAATTCTTCTATTGTTCAACTGCGGGCAATGAGAGCAACATACTTGACACCCCTGAAATTTCAATAGGCTGTTCGTGAAATGACTAGTTAAAGCTGGGGGTAGTAGAGATAATTATCGACGTCTCTGTTCTCTTTGCGTCTCCCAAATGTATTGACAGCTAATTTTTATGAAAATTGAGTGGATCTAAGACAAAACCCGCAATAGGAGAAGATTGAAATTCTTTAAGTCAGAGTGCTACAGCTCCTCTTCATCATCATTAAAAATGTAAGATTGTGCTGTAGTGACCCAAATGATAGTAATTCATCCGAAATGTTTAAGCGCTCCATTCTTTTATCTCGGTGCAATGGATTAACATTCATATTGATTGAAAATTTGAGGGTGCCATATTCAACAGAACTAACAAGACACTACAACTTTATGCATCAGCTAAATGTTCTAAATGACAACGTTCCATGTTCGATTCAAAAGATTGAGGCGAGACGTTCTGGGTTGTGAATGTTACATTTGCTTGTCTATCCTCATTCCGCATTGGCTGCATTTGAACTGATTCTAGTGGGACTAGTTGTTCGGTCTCCAGTTACGATGCCGAGGCTGAGCGACAGGGAGCCATTACGGGGCAACGACGTGCGAAGGACGCAAGGTACGTTGCGCGAGATTAACTAAACTCAGTCCAAATTTGATGTGGTCTCATTCAATAATTTCACACTTTCAGGCATTCTTCCGGCGAAGCATTCGGATGGGTTGACAACATGTTTGCCCCAAAAATGGAAGATGCACGGAGAATACAACTAACCGGAATAATGTCGCACATTTCGACTCGCAAAATGTTTCAAAGCAGGCATGTCGGTTTATGGTGCTGCTTGAATTTCAACGATCTTGAGTCTGACTCATGTTCGAGTATTTGCTTATATTTCAGGTTTGTCAGAGCTAAGCATCAGTCATCTTTACCAAAATCGAATTTATTTGATTAGCAACTTCTATTTATTGCAAGATTCCGTCAAGTCGGTATACCATAATGCGTTCAATAATATTGTAATAATATATGTTTTAATTCCTACATTATTTCTTCTTATTGAAACAATGATTTGAAATCTCTTAATAGGATCACGGAACTAGAGTAAATATTGTGTGATATATGGAGAGATTCTGTGAACAGAAATTATAGGATGTTTGTACTTTATGGTTGATGTGCATTTCTCTCGTGGATAAATTATTCATCACTGTGAATGAGGAAGTTTGCGAGAGGTGGGGAGGTGAACCTGGTTAAGATCGTTACAAAATAATAAGGTGACAATATTAGATTTTGCTCATTGTTAATAGCAAATGATTTTCTTACGCATCTGATATTCGAAGAGTGGTCAGGAAATCCAGGGAACATGAACTGGGCGTTCCCGTTTTCCAGTTTCAGTCTGCTCAATTCGTTTCGCCGGCACGGATGAATACAATCTGCTTTTTGGTTGGTTCTTCATCCCCATGCACCCGTTGAGAATGGTAGACCGTGGCCAAACGTTGACTTATTATTTGGGGGCTGCAGAGCTTGAGGCGGATAATAGCTTGCGTAATTCGAATACTGAGTGTCGTTTATCCTCACTTTTATTCTAGGGTTGGTTGTTTCATTCAATTCAATACAATACAATTCGTTACAAAATATGAGATCTATTGATTATAACGAAAGGTGCGGATATTGTGCGGAAATCACCGAACTGTTCGCCCATTCCATTCAATTTAGAGCGGCGTAGTGATAAACCTATGGTCATTTTAAATTTACATTTGCATGTTTGAAATTAATAACGAATTATGCGAAACAACTACGGCAAACACCCAGACACCGGTAGTGGTTTGTAAGGGATGGGGATGCGAGCAACACATTACTTTGGTCGGGTATTACGACAATGTGCCGTGCGGTCGCATTATTTTGAGCTCCTGATTATCAGGATATACTGTTCTTAAACTTACATTTACGTGGATAAATTATACGTTGTAGGACTCCTCTCGAACTCAGCTTTCTGGTGATACCACACTCGTAGCGGTATTCGATAATTCGAGCAAATTGGGATTTATTGTGATTTTCCCATATTGGATCTACGCGTGCAACTCTGTTAATACTCTCCAAGTCCTCAAACGGAATAACGTCATCGGAAAGATCTTATTCTTCGCCGTCGACTGGTCATACTTTCAACATCGTGCGATCAACTACCGAAGTGTATCACCGGATTAAATTCTGATTTTGCTCTTTTTCGTGAACACTGAATTTTTTGTCGCGCACACTATATTCATCATCGATCGCTCGAAAGAGCCAATGCTTGTGCACAAACCACTGAACAGTGCTGCTCATAACCCTGACGGATGACCCCAAAACGAAAACAATGCGCACCGGGCTGTATGTGTGCGGTTTGCCGAAAGTCGGTAAGTCCTAAGGCAGTCTGTCACGTGTTACTATTGTTTGTCGAAAGTTCATGCTAAATGCGACAAATCGCTGACCTCGGATTTAGCATCGATTATTAATGGAGATAATTGCCCTGGTGTTTGTTATGTTTGTCTGGCCAAATCAACACCGTCAGCCTCGGCGACGAAAACCCCTGAATATGATATTGAGACGCGTCTAAATGGAATGGAATCCAGTATACAAAAACTAAATGAACTGATAATAAACAAGAAGAAGAAGAAGAAGAAAAATGGCTTTATTCGAGTACACGAATTTTCAGCGATACAATTAATTCGACCACACGTAATAAAATGTACATAAAAAAATACATGTCAAATAAAGATGATCCCACTTCAGTTATTATACTGTCAGTTTCTTCCTCAAATCGAGAATAACTTTTGTACGATCAACCAAATATCGAGCCAGGTGAGGAATAAATTTTTTTTGAATTTCTCAGTTCATGCATACGGGACGATATGTTGACTACGCGTGGCTGGGAACGATCTGCAAGCCATAAGGACCTCATGCAGTGGGTGTGCATTATCAGACGATATGACTCTGATCAATCTGTCACATTCACGAAAGTGACGTTCGACGATCATATCACGAATTAACTCGGTGGAGGAAGAGCTCAATCTTGAAATTAATTTGATTCCTCTTCTGATCATCAAAAAATCCTTTTCAAAAAGACCAGAAAAAATTATAGGGGATGCGTAGATTAAAATGGGAACAATGCAAGAAAAAACAAAACATCTAACTACATCAGGAGGAACAGCTAAAGAACGAAGACGTAAGGCGTAAAATGATAACCTTCTAACCTTCAAGTACTGTGCAGTCACATGATCGGTCCATTTGAGACTCTGTGATACTTGAAACATGCGCTTCTGCTGAAGTTCGAGCAATTGAAGGAAATCGTGGGAATTCCTTGAAGCAGAGTTTCACGACGCTGACCAGCTAAGTTTGAAAATATTACCTCTTTGCATTTTTGAGGGTTTAACGATAAGCCGAGCGATGATGACCACTGGCCAATGTCATTGATAAAAATTTCAGATGTGGGTGATTCAGCACGTCTATGATGGTCAAAAACAACAGCAATGTCATCAGCATATTTTAGAATAAGAGTGGAATGAAAGCAAGGAAGATCAGAAATGTAGATAGAAAATAAGAAGGGTGAAAGTATTGCGCCTTGTAGAACACCGCGAGAAATCGTTACAGAATTGGACACTTTACCATTCACGGCAGTATACTGCACGCGGTCCTTAAAATAGGACGCTATCCAGTGAACTAGGTTCAGGGGTACACCACAATCATGAAGTTTTTTGAGCAAAGAACTTCTGATAACACTGTTGAAAGCGTTGGTGTAATCAAGAAAACAAACCTGTACCGATTTTGATTTCGAATCTAATGACCGGGATAAATGGTCAGTTAGCAACGCGAGTGCGTCTACTGTCGAACGATTTTTGCGGTACGCGAACTGATGCGAATCTTCTACCTGGCAACTCGAAACAAGTCGTCGTAGCACTATACTTTCCAGTACTTTGAGTAGCTGCGACGTACACGCAATGGGGCGGTACTTCCCAGGATCATTTTTGGGGATTGGTGTAATACGTACCGGCTTCCAACGGTCAGGAAAAATACTTCTCTCAATGCATCTGTTGAAGATAGAAAAGATCGGCGAAGAAAGTTCACGTGCGCATTCTTTCAGCAAAAGAGGGGAAAGATTATCGGGGCCTGCAGCCTTTGAGCGGGATACAGCGAAAAGATACCGTCGTTACCCGACTAAGAGGTTACTGCCAAAGATCCGGTAGATAATCCATCATACTCGAGCAGGCCAACATTTGCCCAGATAACCGCGCAGATGGTGACCAAAAAGGGGAGGCGTTTGTTAGGATCAGTGACTCCTCGACTTAACGGAAACGAAAAAGGACTCAATAAAACCACTGCTACTAAAATGACTGACTCACATTATAAAACAAAATCCGCGGGTGTAAACCTTAGCGTTATATGTACAAACGTGACAGAGTCGCAGGAAACGCTGTTTGAAGCTAAGCAAAAACATGACTTAGCTGAGTGGTATAAACTCTGCAGTCAGATGAGCATGGCCGCAGTTACTCCTTCATCAGTAGTTCGATTAAACCGCCACCTGAATTCTCCTCACAAGGATGATCCTCGCCTTTTAAGAATAACGCTGCAATCTGCGGAGGACGTGGAAAACGTACTTTTAAATGCTTACATTCTTAGAGGTGTTCCAGAGACTACATGTCGTATCCATGCAGACTTACCATGGTGGGAGCGAAAGTCGTCGCAGAAATCTCGTGGAGAATGTAATCCGAGAAGTATTGTAATTCTAGGTGTTCCGGAAGATGCTGCTGACATACCTTCTCAAGAAAAGTCTAAGCACGATCACAAACAATGGAAATATCTAGCCGAAACAATTGGTATTAAAAATGCCATACTTGTGGATGCTTTTAGGATACTGCGGTCTGCCAACTATAAAGGGCAAGGTCTTAGCCCTTTAAAGCTAACCTCCTTCACAACCGAAATGACGGATACTATCAAACGTGAATGGAAAGCTAATAGAAAAAACCTACCACAAAAAGTCATGTTGAGCTTGCCCAAGGTAATAGCCGGAAGCAAGTTAACGGATGGTACTGACCCACAAACGCCTAGTGATGAGGTTCAACCTGAATGTCATGCGATAGCTCCAAAAAATTGAGTATTCCGACTCTAACCGAGTCGGCCCTCTAATAACTTTTCATGATTTGAACACCACGAACTTTATAAGATGTTTATATACAAATGCACAAAGCCTTCCGAACAAATTAGCTGAGCTAACCGAGATATGTTCACGCTACTCACCTGACATTATCGCCATTACAGAAACATGGTATTCTTCCCAATTGATTGAATCGGAGATATCAATTCCAAATTTGAATTTGATAAGGAACGATCGAGAGAGAAGCGGTGGTGGTGTTGTCCTTTATTACCATAATAGACTCCAGTGCCATCCAATAGACAAGACAGAATTCACGCTCGAGGATACAATTTGGTGCACTTTAACACTGATGTCTGGTGAAGTCTGCATTATTGGTGTGGTCTACCGGTCCCCTTCATCCACGGAATCGTACAACGAAAGGTTGATCCAAGTGTTTCAGCGCTTGACTCGCGCACAGCAAGCAACGACACTTATTATGGGTGATTTTAATCTGTCCACCCTTTATCTCAGAGACGATCACTCCCCACAAAGACCAGAATATCGATTTAGAGAGGTACTAGATTCAATCCCGTTATACAACCATGTTCACGAATGCACCCGGAGGAGAGGTTCTGACCTCCCATCTGTCTTGGATTTGGTGTTAACATCGGAAGAAAAATCTATCGAAGCGATCGAATTCCAGGCTTCGCTGAGTCTTGCGACCATCAGTGCTTGTGTTCGACTATGTTTGCAGTACTCAGCAATCGCTTACTCCGAATCGGGTGGTTCGACGGGTAGAAAAATTGGCCCTGAGTAAATTGCTCGTGCAGATTCCGCACTTTTAGACGGACAATATAACTCCTGACTCGCAGTGGAACGAGCTTGTAGGTTTTCTGAAAATTAAGATAGACGAGAACTCGCAGATCGTTCAGAAAAGGTGCGTCGATGAACTTCGTTTTGTTTTTCGCAGCAGAACACAAACGTGGATAGCACTGAAGCGAGCAGCGTGGGTGCAGCATAAAGCCAACACTACTTCTACTTCTTGGCAACATTTTCGTATGTTACGCAACAAAGTGACTGCGCTTATTCGAGAGGATAAGGAAGCGCACCAATTGATGCTCCTGTCGAAAATAGAAGGCAACCCAAAGTTATTATACAAAATCATAAACGCGAAAGCAAAAGTCAAACCAGGTATTTTTGCCATCCAGAATGGCGAAGAACTCAATGAAACAGCGTTAGAAACCGCAAATGCTCTGGCAATTTACTATTCTGAGGTGTTCGTGCCAAAGGTTTTAGTGGAACATTCTGAGTACTCAATTGAAACAGGAATTGAAACGTTGTGCGATATTTCGATAAATCCAATGATTGTTGAAAGTCATTTGCTCAAACTAAAGTTAAGAAAATCCCCAGGAGCGGATGGCATCACACCGGATGTGCTCAGGTTCTGTCACCGTCAGCTTTGTGAACCGCTCTCCAGCCTGTTTAACTATTCGTTGCTTAAGGGAGTTGTACCGAAAGATTGGAAGTCTGGCGTGATAACACCTATCCTCAAAGGCGGTTGCCGATCTGACGCTGCAAATTATCGTCCCGACACACTTTTACCTGTTATTGCTAAACTCATGGAACGTATCGTCTCGGAAAGAATAGTTGCACACTTCGAATCGCATAATTTGTTTTCGCCAGCGCAGCATGGATTTCGATCACACCGATCTTGTCTCACAAATCTTCTCCTCACGTTAGACGATTGGACAAAGGAGATGGATAAATGTTCTTGCATCCACGTCTGTTACCTAGACATTTCGAAAGCTTTTGACAGAGTCAATCATCATTTGCTTCTTCAAAAACTGATGCGTTTAGGAATATGTGATCCACTCCTCTCATTGTTGTGCGACTATCTGTCAGATCGCGACGCCCGAGTTAAAGTTAACGGAGCGCTATCCCAAACGTTCAAAACCAACAGTGGAGTCCCACAAGGGTCTATGCTAGGCCCGCTCCTCTTTCTGTTGTACATAAATGATTTACCCCCCCCCTCATATCGTCCAAAATGGTCCTGTTCGC
This sequence comes from Atriophallophorus winterbourni, assembly GCA_013407085.1. Lineage (NCBI taxonomy): Eukaryota > Metazoa > Platyhelminthes > Trematoda > Plagiorchiida > Microphallidae > Atriophallophorus > Atriophallophorus winterbourni. Next base: position 14,510 of record JACCGJ010013844.1, on the reverse strand, counting down.
GGATGATATGAAAATTTGGACGACAATAAGTTCTGCAGAGGATTGTGAGAAACTGCAAACGGATTTAAACAGCGTGTCGAATTTGGCGGCCATGAATGACATGTCATTCAACATACAGAAATGTAAGATGCTCCATCTTGGCAAGAATGTTCCTTGGTCATATCGATTAGGAACTGAAAACCTAGCATGGAGTTCGTTAGAAAAAGATCTTGGAGTGTGGATTAGCGGGAACCTGAAGAGCACAGCGCACTGCCAGAACACATATCGACGGGCAAACAGATTGTTGGGTATCTTTCGAAGAATATTTGGAAGATTCTGGTAACGTTACCAAGGATAATGAATGTCTACCTTCGCCCTACGATGGAGTATGCGGTAGAGGTCTGGGCTCCTTGGCTGCGAAAGGATATTGCTTTCTTCAATTAAATCTATCATAGAGCAACAAAGCTAGTGATGGGTCTTCACAATGTTCCGTACACCGAAAGATTGCGACGTCTGGGTCTATGCGACTTTACCCAAAGGAGGATACGACGCGATATTATTCTGACTTATAGAATTGTGTCTACCGAAGGACATCCACTAAAACACTTGCTTGATGTTTGTGAAGGGAAAGTGACACGCGGACATACCTTATCCCTTTACGTCCCAAGTTCCCGTATTGACTGTCGGCGCCATTTTTTCGCCATACGTGCTATATTTCTTTGGAATTCCCTACCCCAACATGTGGTTGACTCTCCTTGCCTGGCGGCGTTTAAAGTGAAATTGGACTTACATATGCAAAAGAATAACATTCGTGAGCCTTACATTTGATATTCTCTATTGCTTTTATACTATTGTATTTTTTCATGTTTTATTAATACCGTCATCCTGTGGTGTTGTAAAGTATTAACTTTTTTAACCATAAATCTTTGAATTTGAATCTTTGAATTTGAATTTGTTGCAACCCATTGAGGTCAACATGGGAATGTTCCGACGCGAACACACTGGCCGACAGAAAGTTGAATTTGTTTTTCGGAATGAAACTTGCTCTAAGCAGACCGTAAACGTGATACATAAAATGAATATTTTGCAACTTGAAAGATATACGGATAACAGACGTATCACTGTTTCGTTTCAACTAAATTACATCTGCATAGTTTGTAGTTGTCTGTAATGAATTGTATTGAATGGAATTAAAATAACCCGCAGTGTCTTTTCATGTTCGGAAATGCAAACAATGAATTAGCAACTGTTGCAAAATTGGGGATGAATTTAGAATAAGTAAGTAAGTAGGCATCCTTCAGATTGAATTTCGAGAAAACAAATGAACCATGATAACAAGATAATATAACTTCAGGATCCTCAGTCGTGCAACTCCGTTTCATTAATCGAGGGTTCAGTGTCACTCTGTCATCTCCACAAACACGGGGCGTTTGTCTATCTCTTTTCAGAGGTGTAACTATAGGATCACTAGTTATTTCTAAATGAACAGGTTTTATGTTCATGCCAACGGAATGTGATGCACACTGACGAATTAAATCTCGTATTGCATGAGACTAAAGTTTTGATAATGAACTTGTAGGCAAACAGGAAAAGTCAATATTAAGTAATTTTAGGGATTTTAAACCAAGAATAGTTGCACCAGATTTTGGGACAATGAATGAACACTCAACTGGTTTGGCAGTAGCATGTCTGACCGGAATAGAGCAAACTCCAACAGCAGGTACAGAATGTCCTGTAACAACGTGAATCGAAATGTCACATTGATGAATTTAAGCATCAGGGGCAAAATGTTTAAAGTTATTCAATGAAATTAATGATTGAAGACTTCCTGTATCAAGCATAAATTCTTGGGAACCATAAGTACTGAATATACGTTTACCAATATGTGACAATGCGGATGGTAAGACTGATAATGGTAGTGAGCTGATTCGATTTTTAACATTGACAACTTTGGTATCATTACTATGCACATAACGTGTCTTCGAATTTCGACAAACTAACTGAACATGTCCACGTTTACCACATTCAAAACGTTTAGCATTACAAAATGAACGAGTGAATCGCCAATGTAACAATGCAAATCTATTCGTCAATTTATTCTGGAATTGCGTTTGGCTTATCTGTTTCACCAGCTGTATTTCAAGATGCAATGAACAATATTGTCGATGGTCTCGCTGGTCTCGAAGTCTATCAAGACGATATTATTATTCATGCACCCGATAATCGTGTTCACGATCAACGTTTAATAGCTTTACTCTCTCGTCTTAAACAGTATAACGTGAAATTAAATCCGGATAAATGCATCATTTCTGTTGATGAGATTGATTGTCTCGGATACTGTGTATCGTCTAATGGACTAAGGCCAGACCTGAATCGTCTTATACCTCTTTTAGTGAACTTCGATCGGGAAGAGGAGTGCTACAATATTATTCTAAATTAATTCCAAATTTTGCAACAGTTGCCAATTCATTGTTTACATTACTGAATGCTACAACGTTCGAGCGGTCTTCCGAACATGAAAAGACACTTCGGGATATTTTATCCATATTGCAACCCAGTGCTGTACTTAAACCGTTTACACCAAACATTTTGGTCCGATAATGGCTGCAGTTAAACGAGGTTGGTCAGCCACATCCAAGAAAAAATATCCAGCGTACTATCAGCGCCGTGATGAATTATGTATAACACCTGAAGGTCTGTTGTGTGTAAATGATCGTATTGTTATTCCTCCCTCACTTCGCAAACAAATACTTGATGATTTGCATTCGGGACACTTAGGTATTGAAAAAATGAAATCGTTGGCCAGACAATTATGCTGGTGGCCTAAGATTGATACTGATATCCGCAGAACTGCTTCTTCATGCCATTCCTGTAAGCCGAAAACATTGTAGCTACGCTAAAACGTGCAATTTACTCTTGTTCTCCAACAGCATTTAATGAACTTGATCGTTGTATTGACAATTTCTTGCTTCAATATCGCAACAGTAAACATTCAACTACTGGAAATAAACCATCCATGTTATCGAAATCTCGATCCTTGAGATCGAATCTGCTGGAACTTGGATCGGCCGAAGTATCATACTATCGTGGAAATGATTACCGTCCAAGTACCGGTATTGTATTAAACAAGATCGGAAGAAATATGGTAAAAATACTTGATCTGGAAGACGGAACTGTGCACAATCGTCATGCAGATCAAATCATCTACCAAGATTCACGTCAGTTGCGTTCTAATACTGGTTGCGTTAGCAATCATAACACAACACCTCCAGATTCTTCCGAGAATACTCAATTAAGTGAACCTTTCAGACGATCTGAAAGACTGAGGAGCAAGCATATTCAACATTACAAAAATCCGAGGACGATTAGGAGCTGCGGTGGATGTGATGATTGTTTGAATAACAATCAATAATAATCAATAATTCTGTAATTCAAAATTCTCGTTGTTAGTTACATTAATTAATACACACTGTGATTGAGTGACCGTGGTTAATTCTCAGTTCTATTCCTGGGTTGGTTATTTCGCTCAATTCAATACAATTCGATCGATAATGTAACTTGCCACAAGATGCACATTTTCCAAACTTCTGATTGTAAAAATTGGATTTGTTTTTCTGCTGAATTTGCTTATTCTGTCTGGTTTTACCTAAGAATCACTTTGCCGTTTTTGTCCGTTGCTCAACTGACGTTTAGATTTGGAAGTTCCAAACAAAGCAGATTGAGTGTCAGCATTAATTTGTCGATTAGTTTCTTTTGCAACATCTTAATAATGTTCACATATTCTCGTAACATTTTCAAAAGCTGGATTATTCAACATCAATAACTGACGATATAAATCGGGTTCATTGACAGCAGCAATTAAACGATCTCCTAAATGATCATATATTTTCTCTTCAAATGCACAACGTGAAGCTTGTGTTTGCAATTCCAAAATAAATTGACGAATAGTTTGGTTTTCTTGTCTTTGCATTGTATTGAAGCGAGCACTTTCAGAAATTTCGAAATTTTTCGGAGTGACGAGCTAATATAATTGATTTCAATTCATTGAAAGTCATTTTATCACGTGGGATAGGAAGTGATGAATTTTTCAACAGAGCATAAGCATCTTTTCCTGCTGAAGTAAGAAAAGGCGCAGTGATAATTGAATTAGACATTTCACCCTTGGTAAGACATTGACTTGAAAGATTAACGTTGGTTTCCATCCCAATACAATTGTATTTATCACGATTCCTCCATAGTTATAATATAACACATTCCGTTGATTCGCTTATGCGTCACAGTGATTCGGTGATTGAACACCGTTTTCCGCTGTACAAACAACATGTAACAGTGCCATTCAATTATAACTTTGTGTACCACTTATCAACTGTTTCGAGGCTTATTGTACTTAATCTCACTGTCTCCACCTGATGAAGGCAAACATGAAGAAACCGTTAGTGACGTGCAAGTGCGGGTATATGAGCAACACATTACTTTTGCTATAAAGCTATAATCATGAATACAACTCACTGTTCGCTGAACATATCACATTCTAGACAAACATAAATCGAAACACTGTTTATTCGGGTAAATGCTAATTTCAATGAGCATCATAAACAACATCACAACAATCGTTTCAACTAAATTACATCTGCATAGTTTGTAGTTGTCTTACAAGGTTACCGTTCATTTCCATCACAATACAATTGTATTCATCACGATTCCTCTATAATAAGCTTTGTGCTTCACAGTGATTCGTTGATTGAACACCGTTTTTAGATCAATACTTTCAGTTTGTGAGTAGTCACATCGCACAATGTTTTTTCACTTAATAAAGTCAAATTAGAGGGTGTACAACCTCCAAAACTAGTGTTAGCCTTCACACAGGTTGTGTCCGTCAGGTTATTTTGATTGGTTGAATTCTGATTGGTTGCATCAGCCAAAACTACTGTCATCCTTCATACAGATTATTTTGATTGGTTGAAATCTGATTGGTCAAATTAGAGGGAGTTGAGATAATGTCAGCCGTGAGTGGCGAGTCACACGCCACATCACATTGCTATCACTCGACATCCGTGGCTTCGGAGCGTCATCACTTCACTGAACTCACCCAATTCACCGAAATTGTTTTGCAAACGAGTTGATGAATTCCAAAAGACCAAGAAGTGTTGCTTTCGATAGTTCTGACGAGAATCATATGGAATATTACGACTCTAAAACTGGTGAAACAACAATCCTATGTACTCAGATAGCCGACATTGCTCGACGTGCCTACTATTATCCGGATACCAGCCCCGAGGAACGAATAGTTTGTGAATATTCAGCTGGACCTCATTGGACCTTGTCTAAAGCAGCAGCGACTGTAGAATCTTCTTTAAAGAATGGGATTTTGCCTGATTTCGATATCCAGGTTTATTTTCTGATCAAGTATTTTATGACAAGGATAGTGACAGCATGCGCTGATGGAAAAGTTGGTGCCTTTAGTTTCAAGAAGGGTCTTCCAATCCCTCCCGATTTGTTCATTGATTTTGTAAGAAAGGATGGAAGTTTATCTGTTCTCGACCCAGATGAAGGGCATCCACATATATACGAAGGTCTGGCCGCTTGGTTGTTGATTCAAGCTAGTATCCACAAATACCTATTTGACAATGGGAGGAAACGTTATGTTCACGATTTACTACTAAACCTCCGGAACCTGTCCTCGTCTCCCCCTTTCAATATTCCTGCAAGAGATTTGGTGGGATACCCAAATGAAGGTACATCTTTCATACAAACAGCTCAGCGTCCTCAAATATTGTTTATGGCATCATTATACGATTATTACTCAATTGCTGGATCCGAGGAAAGGTTTATGTCGATTCGTTTCTCAACCCGAACAACTCGTTATCAAGACCATCTGGCAATTTCCTTGATGGATGCTGCACTTTCTAGCAAGCTTTATACCCGGTCTGAATTTTTAGAACTACTTGTTACCAGGGGCCTTGACAAGGATGCCTCCCAAATTTTTAAGCCTGGTCAAGGGATTGATAAACCATATTCGCTGACTCCATACTCGCGGTCAATGGGGTTAATAAAGAAGAGTACATATTCTCTAAAGCAGAACCCTCACTTCTGTACATATACCGCGATCATTATTGCTTGCACAGGGGTTCCTAATCAGACGCTTATATCAATTCCGTCTGTTCATCTGGATTACGAGATTACTGCCGCAATTAAATTCTATAAATACGTTGTCCGTGTTCGAGAATTGGAAAATTTCGAGGTTGAATCTGTCGAACATGTAAGCAGTTACGCCGGGCATAGTAATGAATCAAAACGCACAAAAGATATCGCCTCTGTTCAAGAAAGAATAATCAAAGAATTGAAACTCCAGAATGGATTGCCCACCCAAGATGAGTTGACTATGCTAAAGACCAAATTAACCGATGTCCCGAAAAGAAATGGTACGCTCTGTGAATATGTAAGAAGAATGCAGTTTTGGCATCCAGAGAAGCTGTAGCTCTCGTACATTGTTTATCCTTATTCTAAAAACGTTTTTCAGTGTTATTATTGTACCGTATCTTGCATTATGTTTTAATGTTTTGATACAAGATATATACACTTTTTTGAAGTCGACTCACATTTTTTTATTTGCATGCTTGTGGATTCTTTTGATTGGACTGACTGTTTCTGTAGCGACTAACAATCTCGATATCAATTCCGTATTCGGTTGAATTTTCAAAAATCTTTTTCCCGGCCAAAAGATGAATATTTTAAAGGATTTATATTCTCTAAACACAAAGTTAGTTACAGCTATTTTATATAATTTCTTCGTTTCTATTTTGAGTATATTTCCGCTCGAAAGCATTTTGACTCACCATTTGTTTTATCAACTTAACAAACACTCGTTGAAAAGCGTGAACGTCTGACGCTCCTCCACTTTATTTATCTTTATTTTGAAATTCTTTTCGTTCAACGCAAATGCTACGAATTTTATTAAACGTGCAAAACGAGAGAGAAATTTATACGGGTGAAAAATAATAATTGCTAGTGACAACGCAATACGAACTTGTAGCTGAATATGTAAGTTTGTATTTACAGCAATATTTTACTGATTATATTATTATTTTATTGTATCAATCAAACATTACGCCTATAATAACGTAACGACCACCGTTTATATATAAATTATCCACCTATCTCCCTTACAGATGTTGGCATCTCGTGCCTCTGGATACATCGCAATATCAATTTGAGCGTAGAATACGACTTGGACAATGTCTATTGTAACAAAACTTGCTTTTCAACATATTACGAAATATATATTTCATTTCTCAGTAATTGGTTTTCTCATCCTAAATCAATAAATTGAACATGGGCACATTTTGTCGTGAGAATCATAAACCACACAATATTCAATTCTCGAAGCTTTTGAGTGAGCAAGAATACAGTAGGTTCATTAAGCCGTAAGTTTAGGTAAACACTGTGACGTTGGTGATATCATGCGTTTCGTCCATAAGTTCATCAGTATCATAATATAGTGAGTTTTGCGAAATCTGAACGAGTAAACGACAATTTCTATATCACTGCAAAAACAATACAGGTTACAGCCACTGACGGAACAGATCTATTAGAGATTTAATATGTAAATGCCTTCCTGCAACATTTTTCCTTCCATGTGACTCATCAAGACATTTTAATCTTGTCTTGACTTGGCGAAGTAGCCATTGAATCTCTAATAGGTCTGTTCGCAATCACGATCAAATGCATTTCGAAGCATTCAGCGGCCTTTCGTTGTCTAGGTATCAGGTGTTAATCAAATCGAGATCCCGTTGCAGGTTCTGCGTGTTGGGGGAGTTGTTGGTATTCAACCTGCGTACGGGGTGCTGCACTATTTCAGAATTGATGCATATATCGCTTATTGTCTCTGGGACAATTGGTGCTGACAATTCCGATGGTTGTAATGCATCCTTGGGGGGAGAAACCTCGTGAATAATAACTATATGGTACGTTAGCGGTTTCCAACACAGAATCAGTTATTCCGTTTTCTGTCATGATCGAAAAAAACAAGGGTTTCTGCTTCGTAGTCTTGTTAACGGTTCAATAACGCAGTTTGGGATTTCGCTGCATTCTTGTTGCCAGCTGAAGCTGGTGATATTTTCTATCCTCCTGGATGAGATTTGTTTCTATTCTATCTATTTAGTCTTTTTGCTTTATCAATCTATTAGTGTTGCACACGTTTTGAAATAGCAGTACGATGTGTTCGCTTCGACCGATATTATGGTGTTTCTGAACATCTTCAACGGTCGTGGTTTCAGAGGTTAAGACTACGTCTAGAACAGGTGTCTGTTGCAAATTTCGTTGAACTGGTTAAAGGCTGAACTTGACAAGTATTTGTTGACCAGATCCAACCTCGCACAAGCTGACTTTCCATATTGATAAAACAAGTGTGGTTATTGTAAAGTATTTGCTTTTTGGACCATCGAAACTTTGGAACACTTTGAATTCTAAAACATGATTATACTAGTGGATGTAATCGAACACTTCGCAAAATTTGTAGTCTAGTGATCGGGTGGATTATCTACTCGGTTATATAGTTAAGGCAAATTGAAGCTTCTCATAATCAATAATTGCGAATCGCGCTGTTTTCCGACGTACTGCATTACTTTCTAAGAGGTTTTCGTTATGCGCATCCGATGATGATGGTGAACGGTAAACTACACCAACGATGCAACTGTCGCCTGATTCGAGTTTCAAGTTACCATGTACTGTCTTCCAGATCGATGAGTGTATGCTGATCACAGATATCCTTCAGTTCAGCTATTTTTAAAAGGCATTTTGCGTTTGTATATGGGCGATTGATTGCGGTTTTAGTAAAACGTGATGGAGCTGGGAGCTCGTCTATTTGTCTGACCGTTCGAGAGTTGGACATTAGTTGTTTTTTGGGATTGCTGCAGTGCATCGAATCGGAGTCTTGTCTGATTGTAGAGGCCGTTATTCATTTGGCGGCGCGATTCGCAATTACTGATTATGGGAGACTTCAATCTGCCTCAAATATATAACCGAGTATATCACCCAACACGATCACTAAACTATAAATTCCGCGAACTGTTCGATTGCATCCCATTGTAAGTTCATGTTTTCGAATATACACGACAAAGAAATTTGCAACAGACATCTGTTTTATAACTAGTCTTATCCTCTAAAACCACGGCCTTTGAAGATATTCACTCTCAGCTCGGTCGAAGCAACCATATCGTACTGGTCTTTCAATACGTGTGGAACGCCAGTAGAATCGAAAGGTTGATAAGATTGGTTTGATGGAATCAATGTTGGATTTCGATGAACGTAATATAAATTTCCGTGATCCGAACTCGCATTGCACAACCCTGACAGATTACATCATCAGTATGATACATTTCAATTCTAAATATGTCCCGAAACATAATAGCAAAGAACCACACTTCATATTTCGCAGCCGCACTAAAAATGATTGATAAAGCAAAATTTTTTCATCAGTTATTCACAGGGTCCCAGAACAGAATCGACCTGGGAAAACATTCGCGAATTGCGGAATCAAGTCACAAATCTCATACAGGAGGATAAACAATATCACCAGCTTATGCTGTCAGTAAGAATGCAGTGAAATCCCAAACTGCTTTAGTGAAACGTTGACAAAGCTGCGGAGCTGAAACCCGGTGTTTTTCCGATCATTATAGAAAACGGAATAACTGATTCTGTGCTGGAAAACGCTAACGCTCTCTCCAATTTTTATCCACGAGTTTTCACATCCGAGGATGCATTACAACCATCGGAATTGTCAGCACCAATTGTGTCGGAAACTATATGCGATATATGCATCTATTCTGAAATAGTGCAGCACCACCTACACAGGTTAAATATCAACAAGTCATGGGGAGCTGACGGAAGCACACCTGCAATCCTAAAGTTATGCGACAGTCAATTAAGCGAACTAATTTTGTGATTTATTTAATCACACTTTTAGGGGTGTGTTGTACCGACTGACTGGAAAAGAAGAAACATAACACCCATCTACAAAGGTTGAACTCGTTCTAACTCAGAAAATCACTCCCCTGTTGCACTTCTTCCAGTGATCTCAAAAGTTATGACGCGAATTGTGTGCGAAAGAATTGTGAGTCCTCTCAAAGCCAAAGATTTCTTGTCCAGAGAGCAACATGGATTCCGGAAGTCTCGTGCTTGCTTGACTAACCAACTGCACACAATGGACGACTGGACGAAGACAGTGGATGAGGGTGTTTGCGTGCATGCGTGTTACGTGGACATATCAAAGGCGTTGGATCGCGTGGTCCATTCTATACTTCTGAGCAATCTGCACGATTTTTGTATCATTTGTTGCCTTCTTACCTGCCATAAAAGTTATCTTCTTGATCGCAAAGCAAATGTACTATCAGTAGTGTGATGTCTGGTGAAATCGAAGCCACTAGCGGTGTCCCACAAGGTTCGGTACTTGGTCTGGTTCTCTTTTTGGTCAGCATCAACGAACTTCCGAAACTTGTCACATTCAATATGGTTCTCTTTGCGGACGATGTTAAACTTTGGATGCGAAACACATCAAGCGTGAACTGTTTGTGCTTACAAAGCGATTTGGATATATTGATCAGCTGGTCAGAGCAAAAAAACTTCCATTCAGCATTCTAAAGTGTGAAATGTTTTGAATATGGTGAAGATTTCCCATTCGCTTACAACCTTGGATCGAAACAAGTAAAATGGATAACAAAAAAGTCTGTCCAACCGTTTGAATCAGTTCCAGGCGCTGAGCTCCACCCCAATCGAGCTGTAGCTTATAACCGGTATCTGCTGCTTATCCGCAGAAGCGGAATGGAGTGTCCTCTCCTTTGGTGCGTAGTGATGTCGGGAACGTGTACAGTGTTCGTAAATGGCGAGATTCGTAACGAACAGATTCGTTGTACGGATGTTTTAAATAGGCTTACAAAGAAGAAATTTATTTGGGAAATCATAGTGTGTTCGTTCAAACCGGGAATTCGTTGTAAGCGAGTTCGTTGTATATATATGATTACACAGTGCTTATTCCCGATTCGAGACTGAACTGTTAAAGGTATTTTTATTCTGTACGTGTATGTTTTACCTGGAACTCCCTAACTTATAATGTTTCACATTCACCCAACTTACATATATTCAGATATAACTTGGACAATTTCCTGTCGACCAATACAAACTTTGAACCCAGATATTCTGCACCATAAAAGCTTTGAACTTTGAAACTATGCATCGATGTAAACTATACATCTTGACCCCATGGATTTACATGTGCCATCAAACCGATTGAAAACAGTTTCTGCCCTATGGATTTTTACGTGATTCCTAAACTGCTCAGTAAGCAAACAAATCCCGTTTTACTACCCATGTTATTCGTAATTCTCATATTATTCTGTGGTTTTTGTAAAGCTATATGCTTTTGAGACCATTAAAATTGAATTGAATTGAATCGGCGAATGGCATCTTTTCTAGTTCATTAACAAGCTTAAATGCTGTGTGATATATGCGATTCAGACGTAAAATATCTTATTGGAGCCCTGGTGTCCAGGCTTGTACAGCATAGCCTAGCATCGGGTGTATATATTCTAGATTCAAGATTCACGAATTTATGGTCACAAAAAGCACATAGCTTCACAATTACCATATCATAGTAAATATTCGTTCAACAAGAGGTATAAAAAAACAATTATACGATGTCACTGGAGTCAAGTAATATGCTTACCCTGAGTCAATACACAGGCATTGTCAAATCGTTATGTAACAAATAAGTGTCCAAGTTTCGAGTGAATGTTTTGATACAGGGAGAGCTGATAATTGCTTCGGTAAGGGCATTCCACAGGAAACAGACACGTACCGGATAGAAATATAGGCGACAGTTAGTAGAAGAATGAGAAATTTGTAGTGCCGCTGAGTGGCTACGTGTAATTCCTGACTCACGGTATTTTGACAAATATTTGAGTGGATGATCTGGAGTATTCAATATTTAGTATGTAATGATAACGTCACTTCGAAGTCTACGTTGAATGGGAGTGGGGAGCTTTAGTTTTTTCAACCTTTCCTCGTATTTAAGGTCTCGAAAACCACTCACGAGTTTGGTTGCACGATGATATATCCTGTCAAGCAAGAATATATTTTTTTCATCCACGGAGTCCATGCTTGCGATGCATGTTCCATTGTGGGAATTAAGTAGGTCTTCATGATGCTTGGCAACTTTCCAGGCGTAAAGGTTCTGAAGATCCGTCGCAGCATACCTAGAAGCTTTAAAGCACGCTTGTAAATGACTTCACAATGTACGCTGATCTTTAGGCTGCCACATATCCAGACTCCAAGATCCTTCTCCGATTCGGTCCAGCTCAAAATCGTCTGCCCAAAGTGATATTCGTACTGAAATGGCTTGCATTTTTGGAAATTGAACGGCAGTTTATTTTGAACTGACCATTCGTGTAGTGCATCTAAATCACTTTGCAGTTTTACGCAATCTGCAGTTGATTTTATCCGCATTCAAAGTTTAACATCATCCGCAAAAAGGGCTACCTTGTATGAGAGCGTCTCAGGTAAATCATTGATGTAAACAAAGAAAAGCACTGGTCCGAGGACGGAACCTTGCGGTACACCACTGGAGGTATTAATGGCTCGTGATTGTACCCCGTTAACTAGAACGGTTGCCTTGCGCCTATTGAGGTAGCTCTCGAACCATACGAGTAGATGCCCGTCAATATCAATCTGTTTCAGCTTTTGTAGCAACAGGAAGTGATCCACTCCATCGATAGCTTTCGACATATCCAGATGGCACGCGTGCATACTGTCTCCTGCGTCAATCGTTTGCATTATGAGGAGAAAACACCGTGGTGGAATACGTTCAAATACCCGACGTAACACGTAGAGCAGCCGAGACACGCTTTTGTAAACGGCTTCGCATTGTGGACAATTTTTCCAACTACTGCTAATCCAGGCACCCGGGTCCTTTTCTTCCAAGATGTATTTCAGGCTTCTGTCGCCGAGCTTGTATAGGTATGAAATGCCAAGTTCACGACAGATATGAATGATCTTAGACTTTTTCATATTCAATGGCTGTTTATTTTCGAATTAGCTGTTGTAAAAATCATTTAAATCGTTTTATAGCAAAATACAATCATCGGCATGGCTGATTTGCCTACGTACTTTAATATCGTCAGGAAAGAGTTTCATCATAATATCACTTGGTACTGGCAAATCCTTCATATAGATTGGGAACAGTATTAGTCCAATCACTAATCCTTGTGGAATACCGCTAGTGACATCGATTTTCATCGATGATAGGTCGTCCACACGAACTGTGATGTGTCTGTTGCTGAGGTAATCACGTATCAATTCATACAGTCTTCCAAAAATACCGTGTTTCTTAACCCATTACCTCCCGGCGATCTAATATGAGATCACTTAAAAATAACAGATTTCTTAATTATCTGTTTGTATATACGCATATATAACCTTCATGCTATATCTATTAGGTATATTTCTCTGATATGCACATGAGATTTAAAATGAATTCGCTTTAAATTAATTGATATACAAGCTTGAATATATCGAAATTGTACTCATGAGAACTGTTATGAGAGGTAATGGGTTAAGTTCGTTCAAGAGTAAATTATGATCAACTCTATCGAAAGCTTTAGAAATATCAAGGTAGCACGCATGAATACAGTACCACGCATCTACAACCCTCGTCCAATCGTCTAAGGTTGTCAGCAAATTTGTTAGACAAGAGCGATTTCTGCGAAATCCGTGTTGGGCAACTGTCAAACTTTCGTTCGTTTCCAGATGTTGTACTATTTCTGCGGTTATTATTTGCTCAAAATTGTTGATACTGAAGACAACAATGTCAACGACCTGTAATTGTTAACATCAGAACGGCAACCACTTTTGTAAATGGTTGTTATTTGTACCAGTTTTCAGTCTTTTGGCACCAAACCAGCTTGAAGCAAATTATTGAACATGCAAGATAAAGGTTCAGGGAGCTGCGCATGGCAGGTTGTTAGTAGCTTTGGATTCACCTCTTCTGGTCCTGGAGAATTCTTTACGTTTAATTTTCGTAAGTGCTGCGCTACCACCATCGGAGTAATCAATAATTCACTCAACGTTGTTCGTTTAAATCGAATGATTGGTTCCTGATACAGCTTCGCAAAAACTCCGGCATAAACGTCTGCTAACAGGCCAGCGGTCTGTTTAATGGCTTCAGTGAAGCCGGACGAATTATTTAAGGCGAAGTCTCCTGGTTTAATATTCGTTCCATAGTTTACGAGTCTATAAAAGAGCTTCGGATTCCGCTGAATCTGAGAAATCAATTGCGATTGGAAAGCTTGTTTATCATCTCGAATTAAGTTAATAACTTTGTTTCACAGTCGTGCAAATTGTGCCCACAAATCAGCTGTGTTGGTAGCCTTGTGAAACTCCCATGCTATTGCGCATATGTTTCATACACATTTTAGCCCTGCTTCTTACTATAAATGTCTTGCGTTGAGAAGTTTTCTTCCTCAAAAATAAGTTTAAGGGGC
>JACCGJ010013843.1:0-62345 GCA_013407085.1 Atriophallophorus winterbourni | reverse complement strand
GGCGTCATCAGGTGGAGACAGTAAGATTAGGTTCAGTGAGCCTTGAAACAGTGGATAAGTGGTAAACATTGTCACGTTGTACATATTTTACAAACTTCCAGGGGAACTCAGTACTAAGATAAACGAACACTAAAAGCCAACCGGGAAGCAGTCGCGCAATTTCAGTGAATATCGATCAATGATAAGATATTCAGCCCTAACCTGATAGAAGTCATAGCATTGATCTAGATAACGTAGAAATTATAAGGCGGGGGTAAAACCATACACGGTTCTACAGCGGATAAACATTAACGTGCGTGACCCCCAGTCTGAGCACGGATTAGGCAATCAAGCTAATCAGTTAAAAGATGTCAATCATACCTGCACACAATCAAAATCTATGTTTGCACATCTGATAATCACATATGGTTGATCGGGCGTCCAGATAAATGATGGGCGATTTCGTGCGAACTGGTTTCGTTGAAATCAAACCAAGTTCAGCTAATTGATCGGCTGTCCCGGATTACATATCGTTTAATAACTGTGTGTATCCTCGGTATGTTCTTGTTTCTGAGCAGTTCATCATTCGAACTGTTTTCACATCCGAAAAATCGTTCGAGGTTGCAGTTGATGTCGTTGATTTTAGGTCTGCGGTATTCACGTGTCAAAGGTTCGTGTTCATCCGTGGGCCCTTGTGTGGCACTGTTCACTTGTGCACTTCACATTCTGCGCAACGTGATCCCGAGCAACTGCTAGTTAAGCAATCGTTTTATAGGTTAAACCCGAATTTCTTTTGTAATCTGAACATGCGATATTCGGTACTAGTTGAGAACTACTGTAGTGAATGAGTCAACGCGTTTCGGACAGAATGTTTATAACGTTGAATTTTAATCACACAACTTGTTATTTATAGAAACGTAGAACACGCAATGTTTGGCTATGAAGAAAGGAAAGCCACAAACAACTTAAAAACGACAAGAACATTGTCATTTTACCCGCAGACAAAGGGCGAATGACGGTAGTTATGGATAATGTTGATTACATCGAGAAAGCTGAAGAACATCATCATCATCAAAGACAGCAATACACCGGTAGCACGTACCGAATGCTTAACTGCCATACAACCATGAAAAAGTAAAATCCTAAAAGATGGGGAAGGGTGGGACTTAAATTGCTACGCTTCTATAGAAGAGTAAGCACAAACAAACTGGGAAGAGGTGCCTACACCTCGAATGGAACATGCATTCAAACAAGTTTCGTGAACGAGTAGAGCAACATCAGCACGGCAGCTTCCTTGCGGCTTTCACTGTCATGCATCATAACAAGCTTTTCTCGTCACTCCGCTTGACAACATACAAGGTTATGCAAACACTCCAAGAAGATGCTTAGTGCAAGACCGCCATTGAACACGGTTTCGGGACATATCCTGAAGCGTAACTAACCATTGCGATATATGATCGCGGGGACACCAGCCTGGAAGACGCGCTGCGCCTACTTTGGAAAGGTTACTAGTAAGAATTTTTAGCTGCCTATGCCATGTGACGGTTTGGCCACCCCGAGATTTACGCCAATCAGGATGTGGCGTCGCAAAAAGAATCTGTTTCGTAAGTCGGTGGTCCGGCATCCGTAAAACGTGACCCAACCAGCGTAACCTATGCAGGTTGATCTGCTTCTCTATATCGACATTACTACCAAACAACTTATTTCGGAGAGCATCGGTGCGCATACGATTGTGACAGCTAACTCCTAGAATGCTGCGGAGACACCGGTTGTCAAATACTTGGAGACGCTGAATGTGTTCTTCACGTAAGGTCCAGGTTTCGCACCCATACAGTAACACAGCCCGCACTGTCGCTTTATAGACTCTACCCTTGAGTAGCAGAGACAGTCCTTTCTGACGCCAGAGGTGACCTAGGTTGCGGAATGCTACGGTCGCTTTAGAAATGCGTGCCGAGACCTCGTTATCTAACGATGCAGAATTATTGATACAACTACCGAGATACGTAAAACGATCCACAATTTCAAGCGCCTGATTGTCAAGTAATAAAGCCTTGTTCGATAAGTCGATGTCCTGCAGAAGAACACTGCACTTAGAGGGCGCAAAACGCATTCCAAATGCGGGCACAATACTAGATAGCTTGTTCAGTATCGCCTGTGCATCTGTGTATGAGTCGAAGAGCAGAACTATGTCATCAGCATAATCCAAGTCGAGAAGCTTGACGCCTGGCATTATGTGAACTCCGAAGGCTGGAGCACCGTCGCTGCATAATTCCATGATAGCATCAATTACGAAATTGAACAAAAACGGAGAAATCGGACATCCTTGTCGGACGCCACTTGTAGTGTTGAATTTGGGAGAAAGTTCGTTGTAAACCTTAACGCATCCGGATGTATGAGCATAAAGTGCGCGTAGTATGTTGACATACTTATGCGGAACGCCTTTGCACAGCAAGGTCTTAAACAGGACATTTCGATCGACTGAATCAAATGCTCCTTTGAAGTCTAAAAAGATGGCTATTGTCGGCTGTCGATAGGTGTGCCGCAGTTCTAATATCCGTCGAAGAGTAAAAATGTGGTCGACACAGCCTCTGCCAGGCCGGAAGCCAGCTTGCTGCTCACGGATCTGTGATTCCCTATGCGATGTTAATCTTCGAAGACATATGGACGCTAATAATCTCGTAATGATGGGAGTGAGACTTATCCCACGGTGATTAGAGCATGAGCTTCGCACACCTTTTTTTAAATATAGGTATGATAACTGATTCGCCCCAACTCGGAGGGACGGATTCTGACATCCACACTTCACGGAGGAGATCTCCTAATGTGCTGATTAGGACTTGGCCACCTTCTTTGAACAAAACAGGCGGTATGTCATCGGGGCCAGCAGCTTTGAATCGTTTCATGGATTCGATACATGCTTTAATTTCTAAATCATTAGGGGGATCTACGCTAACAGGCCAAGGATCACACTGCCTCAAGTGAGGGAATGATTCTGTTGCAGGCGACCAGCTGAATTGTTCTTCAAAATGTTCGGCCCAGCGTGACAGGCGGCGATTCTTATTAGTGATAAGAGTACCGTCTAATTCCGCTATAGTCTCACTCACTCCTTGTTTCGTAGGCCCAGTCGATCGAATAAGTTGGAAGAGTTTTCGCACGTTACCCGCATTATTTGCTATTTCCATTTCTTCGACCTTATTTAGCCACCACCTTTCTCTGTCTAGTCTTAGGCTCCGTTTAAGTTCATTCCTCACGCGTCTACGCTCTGTGTTGTGTCCAGGACCATGAGGTATTTCGCGTCGCTGGTGAAGAATTTCTATAGAGCGCTGTGAAATCCAGTGGGACTTTTGGGTTGGTTGTGCAGTCTCACAGGCTGTTATTGCGGCGGCTCGCATAATCCCTGCTATTTTGTTCCACCTTTCATCGGTAGTTGCATACTGGGCAACTGGGAGTGAGTTACTCAAGGTGGTCCTATAAATGTCTTGAACTGCAGGCTGAAAGAATTTTTCGACAGCAATGCGTTTCCCATTCGAGGGCTTCGTACCGGAGAACTTTAACGAGAACCTACATCGCACAAGAGCATGATCTGAATCTACGCAGGTATTCCAAAAAGAGCGGCAGTCCTCAATGCAACCTCTCCAGCGAGCACTTATGGCGATATGGTCGATTTGGGCCGAAGGTTGGCTTCCATCCGGCGAGCGCCATGTGGCACATTGACATCTTTTATGGCGAAAGGAGGTGCTGCTAATGAATAATCGAGATTGTGCACAGAATTGTATAAACCGTTCACCATTATCTGTGCGTTGGCTTTCAAGACCAAACATGCCACCTAATTGTGATTCAGATGTATCTAAGCGACCTAGTCTGGCATTCATATCTCCTGCTAAGACAACAATATCGGAGCTTTTTGCACGTCGCAAAAGAGCATAAAGATCGTCGTAGAAGGCGTTCTTCTCGTCGTCGGAATTGGTGTTAGTTGGAGCGTAAGTTGCTACAATAAACAAGCATCTCTGATTAGAAGATTTTGAGTTTGGTCTAATATTAGTGGCTAGTCTAACTGCGCACATCCTGCTATTACAAGGAATCCAATCGATTAGACAGGATTCGGCACGCGAATTCAGCACTATACCGACACCCGCCTGTCCTGAAAGGGCAGCTACAGAATCACCAGAGCAGCGCAAAAAGTAACGAGTTGAAAGGTTTGGGGCAGTAAGTTCGGTAATTATAGACGGATCATATAAGCGCGTTTCCGATAAACAGCAAACATCAATAGATAGACTATCTAAGGTAAGAGCCAGTGCAGCTTGCTGGCCTATTTGTCTCAGAGTCCTGACATTCATGGCTCCGATGTGAGCAGAGGTCCGTGGTTTAAGAAAGTGATCTGTAGATTCGCGAACAGAAAATGTTCCAACATGTTCAGCGCGGTCTTTTCTAAAGCTGGGATTGACAGACGGAGAGTTGTTAAGAGTGGATGGGGGAGGGGAAGGGTCGGAAACAGTTTGAAGAGTAGGGCCAGCAGTAGCTTGTTTTCGCTTACCCGCCCTGCTGTATGCAGCAGGTAAGGCGACCCTGTTTATCGTGCGCGACGGCCGATGCACTATGGAGTTGGTTTTCGTAGTAATAGTCATGGTCATGGTTGTATGCGGGCTGGGATACTGCCAGGTCGCCCATGCCTAGACAGGAGAACAATTAGGGTTCTCGACCAAAGCCTTTGGCTAAAAAGCCTGACCCACAAGGCAGCGGGTTAGGTTGAGACCGTGTTCGTCTGACCTCTATCCATTGACCTTCCTGGTATGAGTGACTCTGAAGGTGCTCGGAGAGCACCACCCAGCATAGCTCAATGGGTCATAGAGGTACACAAACCATCGCACCACGTTAAGGTCCAGTCTCAGCGCGATGGCAGTCTCAGCGCGATGGTATTGCTATCAGCTACTCCTGGCGAGGGAGTGTGCAAGATTGCCGCTCCTACTGGGGCACCTGTCCAGAGTCCGATCATGCGTTAGTCTGTGCTAAGCTCTCGATGCGTTTTGGTGGGAAACGTAGAAATGTTGCAAGGCAGTTGAATGTTGCTAGGCTTAACGATCTCCCGGTTCTCCGAGGGTTTCAGGCCAATTTGAGTCTGCATCTGTCTACAGTTCCCCACAATAGTATCGATGACCAATGGAGTGGGATTCAAACCTCCTTGGAAACAGCCGCGTTGGATAGTTGTGGGTTGACTTCCCGTGTAGCTCAGCACTGTGTTCCTGCGAATTCTCTCCAATTAATGGACCGACGTCGGTTGCTCTCTGCTGATAGCATACATGATGCGTCACGAAGGCTTATTAAACGTAAACTGGTTGCCAGTTTGAGAACCGACAGGGAAAGTTGGTGGAGTTCTAAGGCCACGGAAATGGAATCTGCTGCAGCTGTAGGCAATTTCAGAAAATTGTTCCAACTCATCAGAACAACTGGAAGCGGGCGACCAGGCATCAGTGAGTTGATACGTGAAGCAGATGGTTTGCCAGTTTTTAACATGCACCGACGCATGGAGCGATAGGCAGAACATTTTGAAGCACAGTTTAACTGGCCTTCTGCACCCACTGATTTCGAGAATACGGAACACTGTACCCCATAGTCGATTTCCCTTGAGGCTCCGACTCAATCAGAGATTTACAGTGTAGTCCGGAGCCTTAAGCGCCATCGGGCATCAGGTGCTGATGCTTTGCTTCCGTCATTGTTCAAAGATGGCGGTTTCGCTTTAGTTCGCGAACTTCAAGCGCTGTTCGCCAACATATGGGCTGAGGAACGCGTTCCGATTCCTTGGAGAGAATCAATAATTGCTCCTATTTTCAAAAAGGGACGGCGCGATTCCTGTGAAAATCATCGGGTATCAGTCTCATTTCAGTAGCTCCTAAAATACTGGCGTCCATTCTGCTTCACCGATTGAGTACCAAACGGGAAGAGCAAATCCGTGAGGAGCAAACTGGGTTTCGTGCCGGCCGAGTGTGTATAGATCAAATTTTCACACTCCGTCAGTTACTGGAGCAACGCCACACTTTTCGTAAACCAACTATCGTGGTATTCCTTGACATCCGAGCGCATTCGATTCAATCGATCGTGAAAGTCTTTGGAACTGTCTACTGAGACATGGAGTGCCCGAGAAGTATGTTTGGATCTTGAAAGCATTATATTGCCAAACTTCGGACAGGGTTCGAGCGTACGGACAATTGTCGTCCTCGTTCAATATCTCCAGCGGGGTGCGGCAGGGCTGTCCTATCTCGCCGTTCTTTTTAACTTCGCGATCGATGATGTCCTGAGAAAAGCTTTAGCTGGCCTGGTGGGCACAGGTGTTGAACTTCTGCCGGGTGAGCGAGCGACCGATCTAGAGTATGCCGATGACATCGCACTTCTGGAAGATGACCCTCATATAATGCAACAAGCCCTGGACCGCCCGGCACTTGAAGCTTCAAGGTATGGCATGTGCTTTGCGCCTAACAAGTGTAAAACACTTACCCAGGATTGGAGCGGCTCTCTTCCAAACCTTACTGTGTGCGATGTCAATCTTGAATTGTTCGACAGCTTTGTTTACCTTGGCAGTTGTATCTCCGCTGGCGGTTGTGTCGAGGACGAGATCTCACATCGTGTTCGCAAAGCGGGTGCAGCGTTTGCTAACCTTCGCCACCTGTGGCGTCGACGCGATGTTTCACTCCATACTAAAGGCCGAGTGTACAACGCAGTGGTGCGTGCTACACTCCTTTATGGCTGCGAACCCTGGTCTATCCGAGCGGAAGATGTCCGTCGGCTTTCTGTTTTTGATACCCGTTGCCTGCGTAGAATTGCTCGCATTCGGTGGCAGCATCGTGTTACAAATATCGATGTCTGCAAGCGGGTGTTAGGACCAGGTGGCCACGGACTGAGAGAAATGCTTGCTCGCTTGCGATGGTTGGGACATGTTTTAAGAGTGCCTACTCACCGTTTACCGTACCGCGCCTTATTCGCAGAGCCTAACAGAAGCTGGGAGAAAAGATCGGGTGGCCAGTCCATGACGTGGCGCGTTGGGATGAAGAAACTCACCGTAGCGCTGGGCTCAGTTGGGCGTATTCGTTTGCCTGGGTGGGGTCCAAAAGCTCCACCTAATAGTTGGCTGGAAACCTTACGCGATATGGCTACAAACCGAAGTCAGTGGTGCCAGTGTATTTTATTGTGTGTCATAATTTTTATTCGGTATTATTTTACATAAAAACACAAAAAAACAAAACAAAAAAACCAGAAAATCGCATGTAGTGAAACTACAAAAAACCCAGCTGCTTTTTGTGCATTTGCTTTTGCGTATTCCGCTTGTCTGCTTTCCCTTTTCCACGCGCTTGCTTATCTGCTTTTCCTGCTTCATATTGCTTGGCACTTTGTCTGGCTCCAGACTTGTGCTTCATGATGATGATGATCCTGCTGTGTCGATGAGAGACCTTTAAATAGTGACTGCGATTGTCAACGTTTGGATCACTATCATTATTTTCATTATTATCATCCTCTTATATAAGTCAACTTCACATCGTTTGGTTTGTCACGATCAAGTCCACCCAGATGCAACGGTAAGTTTGGATGAACAAAGTGAACGCGGTTAGCCGTTATTGTAATATGGATCCTGAACCCTGTAGTAGACCAGATTACTACAATAATGTCCCCAAGAATGTTGGAGAAAAGGCACAGGAGATGAAAGGTTTATCGCGGTAGCCAAAAGGGTGCACGAAGGTACATGGTAGCAATCACGGAACACGAATCAACGGAAAGTGTGTTAGCAATTGTTATGTACAGTAAAACAATGGTGTTACAACCCTTCTAAAGCCACTAAATTGGCATCGAAGCCGTTCAGGGGTAAGTTGATTGTCACAGCCGGGGGTGGCAGTGGGGATGAGCTCCCACTGTCTATAAAATGCTCCCATATGGCGTGCGTCTCAAACAGCCTCTGACAACCAAAGCCCAGCTCCTGGCCTGCACGTGGCGGAACTGCTTCTACTGACAGGAGAAGGGGCCAAGGCGGATGACTGGCGCCTCAAAACCAGTTTGCTCCGGGCAATTGGAGCTCGTCAGCATGGAATGGCAGTCCGTCTAAGGGAAGGAAAACCCTGATTCCAAACCTCCGCTGCCTTGCGGCATACCCGATTGCGGGAAAGGCTTCGGGAGTGAACCCTGAGGAAAAATCCCTGCTGCCTTGCAGGTGATTGAACCCATCTATTTCATATAATTAATAAACAACTGAAATGTAAATTGATCAAGGACCGTTCCTTGGTGTACACTACATTGAACCCGAAACACGGGGCTAATCCCAAAATTTTGTAGATCTTTAAGAAGTACTGTGTGATTACATCTGCCCCGAACCTTCAAAAAGTCAAGGTGTATGAGCTTTATACTGTATCCAGTATCAACCGATTTGAATCGAATTTGATCAAAAGTTTAAGGCGCACAAATGGCTTCGACGAATCCATCTTCGTTCCACTGCTATTCGGCGCTTGTTTTTCACTGAACTCTTAATCCCAACGTGATGATCAGTCCATTTCGGTTGGCTTTTCCGGAATGTAATTTGCCTCGAAGGTAATTTACTGGTTTACCACGCTTGCATTCCGAGAATGTAGGATTATCGGTTAATTTTTCCAGTCTTCTAATAAACGGTTCAACGATAATCAGCGACTGCTTGTAATGTTTTCCGTAGGATTTGATCAATTACAGTTGGCGAGTTGTTACTAATTTGCACAATGCTTTTTCATGCTATATCAGCAATGAAATTAATATAAAAGATTCAACGTAAAAAGAACGTGTAAATTTTCGGAAGAATTTTTGAAAATCTATGCATCGGCAATATTACTTACTTTGTGCGACTATATCCTCCTGGAGGATGAGTCGGCTTCAATAAAGGGTCTTGGGAACGTGGGTACAAAGCGGCGTCCCCATCTCCACTCGCGTTTGTTCGAGTCAGCTGCTCTAGCCTTTGCACAACCAAGTACGACCTGCAAGGCAGCAGGTAGTGGTGTGCACCAACTAACCGTCTACCAGACTCTGTTCCAGGTTTTTCCTCGGGGTTTTCTCCCGAAGCCTTTCCCGCGATCGGGTATCCCGCAAGGCAGCGGAGGTTTAAAATCAGGGTTTTCCTTCCCTTAGATGAAATGCTCTCCCAGGCTAACGAGCTCCATCTGCCCGAAGCAAACTGGTTTCCCCTTAATGAAGCCCTCGTTTAATCAATGATATCTCCGCAACCGTTAAAACAGCATTCAATCTACATCACATAGCAATGCTAGCCCATCATAAAAATTATCAGACCTTGTGCACATGAAAATTAAGAATTACAAAATTTACAAAATCTGTAACATTAGGGGTCTTGCCACAAGAATGGAAACAGGGTATTATTAAACCTAGTGTGGGCGTTGGTGTCCACAACAACATGGATTCACCAAAAATCGCTCATGCGTAAGTAATCTGCTCCTGGCACGAGAAAGTTGGTGTGCTTTGACTGATTCTGGTCAACCGGTCGATGTCATTTTTATCGACTTCAGTAAGGCGTTCGAACGCGTGCCCCACCGCCGATTGCTCGTCAAGCTGGAGGGTTTGGGTATTCAAGGTTGTCTACTTAAGTGGATCGAGGCATTCATCTCAGGGCGGTCAAACCGTGTAGAGGTGAATGGAGTTTTGTCTTCAGAGATGATAGCAGGCTCCGGAGTGCCGCGGGGATCTGTCCTTGGCCCATTGTTATTCAAAATTTTCGTGAATGATATTCTGGACGCGGTAGCGATCGATTGTCTTTTATTCGCGGATGATCTGAAACTGTGGGCCCCGGTCAGTTCCTGTGATGGCCACAAGCAACTGCAACAAGCAGTTGATGACTTAGTCAGTTGGACACATCGCTGGTCGCTGCCTATCAATGAGGACAAGACAGTGGTCATGCGCATGAACTCCGATGACACTGGTGGTGAATACTTTCTTGGAGGTAAGCCTATTAGAGCGATGACGGTCGAAAAAGACTTAGAGATTCTGGTTATGGATTCCTTGAAGTCGAAGGCCGACACTTGCCGGAGAATAGGCAGCGCCACCAGGATGCTCTGGGCGATTCGGCGTTCATTTGCGTCCATTACCCAGCAAATGTTCCAGACACTTTTCTCTGCGTACATTCGTTTTCTGTTGGAATATGGGCTACCTGTTGCATCTCCTCAGTCTAAAGGCGAATGCGACTCCTTGGAGAGGGTACAAAGGAGGGGCACTAATATGGTTTGTGGAATGCGCCAACTCGCGTACGAGGATAGGAGGAGCTTACTGAAACTCTACCCCCTAGAACTTCGAAGGGAAAGATTTGACCTGCTCCTGACACGCCGTAGTCTTCTCGGTCAATATGGAGACTAGTTGCTCCAGTACTTCTGATTAGTAGGCGAGTCGAGGACTCGGGGACATGACTTTAAGTTGCTGAAGCTGAGTAATGCGAGCACGCTATCCACGCGGGTGGTGAACACTTGGAACTCTTTACCGAAAGGGCTCCTTTCTCTACCATCTGAGCAGCTATTCAAAAGCGCGTTGGATCAGCATTTGTTGAGACGGATGGACTTGATCCCCGGAGTGATATAGTGGTGTTCCTCTACTATTAGGGTTTGCCTTATCAGCAGAAGTCACCCATGTATATTACTGTGACGAAGCTTAAACGGGATTTTATCCCTTCTGCTTTCGATTCAGATGAAGAAGAAGAACTTTACAAAAACTATGTACGTCTTTATCAGCTCATACACAAAAAATGTATGGGCCCCTGGCCAAGTATCACTTCATTTTTAGAATTGTCTTTACTGTTTGCTTTTATTTTGTGCAAAACCTGGCAATGGTTTACGTCAAAGTTTTGGGTTACAAATCCTTTCGGATAATTGTATTTTTTTATATTTTCAATTTTAATGTTTCCAGTTATACGTCATTGGTACACCTGGCCAGAGGGGCCACCAAGTAAGCCTAATGGTCCGTGGATGGATATCGGGAGATTCATCGCCCGACAAAGCGAAAGCTGGTCGTATCGCAATAACTGGCAGTCTCTTTATGGACAAACAAGACGCTAGCCAAATGAGTTTCTTCAATCCAGTTGAATCAGGCCATGGCGACACAATTACAGATAAAACGACTTCGCTTCACTGTTGGCGCCGTAGCAGGCAGTACGTCTTGGACAGAGCAGATTGGATCATTCCTGCTTATGGAGAAGCATTCAAAGTAGGTTCGGTTTTTCGTAACGGATGCGAAACTCTTTTGTACCTTATCGGCGGAATCTGTTCACACTATCGTGTTAAATAAAAAATAATACCCATACAAATTGAAAATCACTTATCGTATGTAAAATGCAAGATGGTTTTCGCTTCTCGTTTTCTTTAAACGCTTTGGCTTATTTGTTCATCTTGTGTCATCTCACTCAGTTCTTTTCTGGCTCCTGGCCTTTGCTTCTAGATAAAACATCATCCGAATTCCGACTCTCGTTGACTTTATATTCAGCAACCCGGCACCATTTCGCGATAAATATTTCTCTTAATGATGGGTCGCTATTAATATTTTGACTAACAACTGCAAACATTGTGATGTAGAAATTGCTCTAATTGTTAATCCTGCAAAACAAAACGACATGCATAATAGTGTTGAAAATATCGCTTGTTGTGTATCTCAGAAAATTGTCTCATAAGTTCATCATTCATTATCGTCAGTTGTACTTGGATTTAGTATGATTAACGATCGCGGGCATGGATGCTCCGTTGTTTCGGTCTGTGACGTGTCGTGGTCCGGCATTTCGCTTGATTTTAAAGGTTTTCCCGTATAATCCGAGTTGTGAAACTCTAGCTGCATCGTTGATATGTAAATGATTTCAACCCACATGCAAGTTGCTATCTTCTTTGGCCCCTTGTGGTGCTGGTTACTTTATACAACCAGCCGTTATGGACGAGAGATTCGCATATGAGACTCTTCGTACATGCATAATGTTTTTGCGTCAAACACCAGTCGTCATGGCGATTGCCTAAACTTGTGTCTAATGATAATATCAATGTTTCGAAAAATTTATGCGCTCTAAACTTGCATTTACTTAAGGGATGTTTGGAGAATATGTTGTTTATATTTGTGACTACTCATCCGTGCCAAGCCCATCGAACTATTAACAAAGTTGATCACGGCGGTCCATAATGGAAGTACTGGACTCGAGTTTCGTTCTTATCTGAGCTCATCAGCAGTGCATATCCTCTTCGAGTGGGATTCGAACCCCCAACCATTATCATTGTAGTCCCACGCCTTAACGACCTGGGCTACCGTCCACCGTTTGACCGATCGCATTTAAACGTTTATGAACTGTTCTTCAGACTGACACAAACAAAGCTGCTCAAATGTGACAGTTTATGGCTTGGCAATCAGGCGCTTCGCAATCGCGGTAGTCGTGTCAATAATTTAGCATCGTTAGCTAACAAGGTTCCTGCACGCGCTTTTAAGGCTATCGTATTATTTCATAGTATGACTCCCATCTAACCTCAGAATTGACATTTCTATTACTCAGATGTAGAGTACAAATCGGAGGTTACAGCCGTATCACTGTGTGTACGCGAAACCTGAATCCTACGTAAAGAGCATATTTGATATCTCTGAGTAATTGACAACCTCTGGAGCATTTTGGGCGTCAAATGTTACTATCGTATACGCAACGATACTATCCATAATAAGCACATCAATAGTAATATTGGTATAGAATCAAATCAACCTGCATCGGCTATATGGGCTGGGTCACATTTTGTGGATGCTAAACCACCTATTTCCGAAATGGGTTATTTTGAAACACCGCATCCCGATTGGCGTAAAACTCGTGGTGGCCAAACTTCCACATGGCATAGGTAGCTGACAAACCTAACTATTAACCTTTATAAAGTTTGCACAGTCTGTCTTCCGAGCTGCATTTTCCGCGATCCGATATCGAAACCGTAGTGGTCTTGAAATAAACATCTTCTATGAGTGTCTGCTCAAACTTCTATGTTGTCAAGTGGAGTAACAAGATGCATGGTAGTGAAAACCGCCTGGGATCTCCCATGCTGATGTCGCTCTACTTGTTCACTTAATTCATTGCATATTCTATTCGTGGTGTAGACAACTTATCCCAGTTTCTTTTTGCTTATACTTTTGTAGATTTTGCAACTGTTTAAATCCTGTCATTCCCATTTTTTGATTCTATTTTGTTTTCGTTGGTTTGCAGTTAAGTATTCGGTATTTGCACCTGTTCTTGTAATGCTGTCCCCGATAATGATGGCTTACAAGCTTCAGTCATTCTCACAACGTATCAGCTTAACAATCATTTCCTGGTTTAAGTGTAAATCTCCTCATCTTCTGCCATATCGCTATTGTACTACCGGTTTCGAATTGTTTTCTCTCGTCGTTGAGACCTCACACAACGAGAACTTATTAATAAAATTATGCTTTGAAGCCACTGATAAACAGGATTAGACGGCTGAAGTTTACTACGGATATCGGTCATTTAAAGTTGGTTGTGGGAATCCCGATAAATCTGATGTGCAAATCGGTCGGGTCGGTTTTGCCGACACTGTCCAGTTATGACTTCAAATTATTACTTTGTTCATCAGTGATGTGATTCTAGCTTCCATTATTTCCTCATTTTAAGGTTCAACCCGAGTTTTCCTCAACCCCGTGCGTAGAGCTGGCTTGAACCGCGGTATGTTACGCTGTTGACTTTTTCCCCCACCAACTTTCACTACTCTGCAAACTATCTGTTTCATATCTGGTTGTTATTCACCTTTCAGAACATGTATCATTTCTACTGGCTTATGAGTCTAACAAATAAAATAATTCGTTGCACATACTGTTGTTCTTTTTAACTGCTTATTATTTTCGGTGTGTTGTCAGGCTCCCTATTCTCGTCGTAGTTCGAGGATGTTGGAATGAGGATGCTGCTGTATGTAGGTAGTCAAGTCATTACGATGCGCTCTTTATTAGTCTGTCTGAAGTACGCTTACCTGGAGACGGATACAAACCTATTAATTTTACCGGAGTTGATTATACATATTGGCTCCTATTCTATTCTATTTCCCCCTTCATATCTGTCTAGGACTGGACAACCTGACAGTATCTTAGCCCACGTGCAGTCTCTGACTGTCCGGCACTTTGCCTGGATCAGGCTCGAACCAACGATAGAATTTTATAGTATTGGGCAGTTGGGTGGTAGGGATGCCACAGTTGAGCAGCAGTAATCTGGAATGAAGGCTGTGGTATTTGAAAACCCAGTCGCCGATTCTCTCTACCGGCGAGCCTGGATCTCAGAACCATTAAGCTTTTTGCCCATGCATGAGATGCTCGAAGGAATGGTACAGTCGTTACATAATCTGCACTAAGGATTGGCAGCTATACTGGGTGGAAACCGTCCGAGTTTCGGCAGGACAGCTTATATTTGACCTTAATTACAAAATGACTAGATGGGTTAACTGTTTCAGTCAGTTACTGAACATCCATTAATACACGGTCGTGGCTACCTAATTAATTGCGACGCTCCATTTGATTACGAGTGCTTCACGCTCGATAAAGAAGGGTAAATCGCCAAGAGAAGACGAAATTTTCGTTTAATTTATTAAAGCCTGTGCGAAAGTATTAATATCTTCAATGCAAACACTGTTTTGTTCTATCGGAGAGACTGAAGATTTCACGCCAGACTGGGGTATGTCTACCGCTACCTAAACGGCACGGATGTACAATCGTGCAGTATTTCTGTGCTGTGCGGCTAGCATCGTGCTAAATTGATTGGTCACGGGTAGTGAGCTGCATGCCGAAACACGCTGGAGTCTCACTACCATTTCTATTTCTATTCCCCCCTCATATCTGTCTAGGCCTGGGCAACCTGACAGTATCTTAGCCCACGTGCAGTCTCTGACTGTGCGGCACTTTGCCTGGATCAGGCTTGTGCTTTCATACATACATACCGCTACCTAAACGGCACGGATGTACAATCGTGCAGTATTTCTGTGCTGTGCGGCTAGCATCGTGCTAAATTGATTGGTCACGGGTAGTGAGCTGCATGCCGAAACACGCTGGAGTCTCACTACCATTTCTATTTCTATTTTCTCTCATATCTGTCTAGGTCTGGGCAACCTCACAGTATCTCAACCCACATACAGTTTATGACTGTGCTGTACTTTGCCTGGATCAGGCTCCTGCTTTATACTTACATACTACCTAAACTCGGTGATAAATCTGTGTTCTAATTAAGCCTCATCGATACAGCTGCTAAACTATCTACGACACTCCTGCTAAATCGATTCTCACCCGAACGAAATCTATCAAGATGTGTTTCGCCCCTGAATAGGATGCGTAGACCAAATATTCACCTTGCGTAAAAATCCGAGGGCATTGCACACTATCAACTGCATCGATAGTCTGCTTAATAGATTTCCGCTCTGCCATTGACTACCATAGTCGTTTATCGAGACGTGCTATCGAAAAGGGTCATCTTGAATCTCTTATGCCTAATTAGAGCTTATTATAATTCTATTAAATTCCGCGTTCGCATCTACAGTAAAGAATATTGTGAATTTGATTTGCACAAAGGAGTGAGGCAAATCTGTCTGTTATCGCCCGTCTTGTATAACTATTTCGTAGACTGGATTGCGAACCAAGCAGTAACTGAATACCAATGGGTTCAAGTTTCAACGGTCCTCTGATCTCCACTACACCGACTATGTCGTTATTTGTGAAAATTCTGCAGAAGCTTTTAGACCGCAAAAGTAGATTCAGAGGAATTTCGGCCTCGTGATAAACGCAGCAGAATCCACGACGATACGGTAAAATCAGTCGTCTAACCGGTAAGTGTCCAGGGCTGTCCGATTGAATATGTTTTAGTCATCAAGTGAATGAATGAATGTATAAACGCACAAGCCTGGTCCAGGCAAAGTGCCGTACAGTCAGAGACTGCACGTGGGCTAAGATACTGTCAGGTTGCCCAGGCCTAGACAGATATGAGAACGAAAATGGAAATGGTAGTGAGACTCCAGCCTGTTTCAGCATGCAGCTCACCAACGATGGCCAATCAATTTAGCACGATGTTAGCCGCACAGCACCGCAGTACTGTACGATTGCACATCCGTGCAAGTGCCTCGATTCAATTATGTGTCCCAATGCCATAGCGCAAGATAAAGTAAATTTAATGGTTGTATGTATGCGTAATGCATTTTTGCAGTTGAATGGCGCCCTTTGGCGCATGACCGAGATCAGTTTCAAACCAACGGCGAAGATTGTAGTCGTTTGTACACGTCCTGTGAAAGATAGCTTTAAGCGCTTAAGAAACTTGTACTCGACCCTAAATCTGCCCTTTTTTGGCGTTGACGGCAAGATGGTCAAATGAAGATCCTGCTGTCAACTGTGAAGAAAGGAGTAGATGCCTTCCGTCTACGACGCTCGATGGTTTGTACGGGACTGGATAACGAAGTTTACAGATCGTGCCCTCGATCGCCTCGCGTGGGCTGAATAATTGGATGAAACCAGGAAATTCACCATTGGAGCCTGTCCTTAAAACTAAAAGTGAAGTTAAGTGATTGTAGTTCGCCTTGTCTAATCTTTTTCGGAGTCGTTGCAGTAAACTTTGTAAAAATAACTAACCTGTGACTTGAATTTAGTGTTTCCAGTATAGCAAACAGAAATTCAGGCTTGATTTGAGTCCGCCTAATTGATGGCGATCTAGAACATGCTTCGGAGAGAATGACTTCTGGGGGATGGAGCAAACTTTCAGTATCCTAGACTGCGGTGCCACAACGCATAGGACGTTTGACTTGCAATCGTTTAAATTCACTGCGATTGCCCCACCCTAGCCTAGTGCAAAATGGTTTTTTACAATAGTTAGCAAAATAATGGCGACAGCCTAGCTCCTTGTCCAGTGAGTGATCACTTGTACAGCTTTATGCCGAAGAGCGCGGAGATACGAACCGTGCTATTGTCCCCAAAAGTGTCATTAGAAGAACTGTTTTAGAATACAATCAGTTGTTGCTTCATTTTACATGAACTACTTCTTCTAGCTTGTTTTTCGCCAGGCTTAAAGTGTGCTCTTATCGAAGCTCTACGTGAAGCTGTCGACATCAATCGTGTTGAAATTTTAGAAATATTCATGTTTCTGGTCTCGTTTTTTGGCTTCTACCTTGTGTCATACGAGTGCAGCTGATCTTTGAACAAATAAAGATCCGCCTGAGCATATACATCAACCAAACATTCAGTTAATTACTTACTTTTACTTGTGTGCGGCTGACTCCACTGGTGGGTTAGCCGGCTTCATTGATGTCTCGAATCACGCCAGCACACGCGCGTTGATTGGAGGCGAGATCGTTGCATATCTTAATTCAGTCTGGTTCCCACCTGCGAACGCCGTGGACGGTGCCGTGTTTACATCCTCCTTCACAATCGACAGTCAGGGCTTCACTTGTTGCCGACGTCAGGTACGAACGGGTTTGGTGGCGAGGACAAGTTTCGTGAGCGCTGAGTCTGTCTTTCGAAGGACGTGGCCAAACCACTGTAATCCGTTGCATCGCGCTTGAACGGCAGTGTTATATATAAATATTATATATATTATATAATATAATATATATATATATATATATATATATATTTACACAATCATTCAAAAATGAAAACGTGCCACCAGTGTTAGATAACTCGGTCACTATAATCGATGAACAAGATTACCCTAAGTTACCAGTGGTCGAACACTTCTAAAGGTCTCAGCGGCCACGTCTCGCATCCATAAAGTGGTACAGTGCGAATCGTATCTTAGTTTTGACGCTGATCCAGGGCCTGCGCCAAAGGGAGATTTTCAACTGCAAAACGCATTGCGCGCACATTTAACTTCACATCATCTTTCACCTGACCATTGGGCAATATAATTGAACTGAGGTTTTGGAAGACTGGAACATACTACATCGGACAGCCCTGGACGATCAGTTGTTCAGTGTAACGGTATGAATAAATGCATTGGTTTTTACTGCGTTTATCTCGAGGCCTACTTTCGCAACAGTGCTACTAATGCGGCTTAAAATTCTTGGCAGCGTTTCGGCATTTTCGCCAAAAACAACTACATCATCAGCGTAGTCGAGATCGGAGATCCAGTGATCAGTTGAAACTTGAACACCTTGATAATCCGTTAATGTCTGGTTGATAATCCAGTCTACAACATAGTTGAACAGAACCGGTGATAACGGTTAACCTTGCTAGACTTCTCTGCGCAAATTAAATTCGCAAGACTTTTCACCGTACTCACTTTACTTTTGTGCGACTATCTCTTCCTGGAGGATGAGTCGGCTTCAATGAAGATTCTTGGGAATGTGGGTACAAAGCGGCGTCCCCAGCACCACTCGGCGTTTGTTCGAGTCAGCTTCTCTAGCCTTTGCACAACCAAGTGCAACCTGTAAGGCAGCAGGTAGTTGCCAGAAAGAGGTGGTGTGCACCAACTAACCGTCTGCCAGACTGTTTCAGATTTTTCCTCGGGGTTTTCTCCCGAAGCTGTTCCCGCGATCGGGTATCCCGCAAGGCAGCGGGGGTTTCAAATCAAGGTTTTCCTTCCCCTAGATGAAATGCCCTCCCAGGCTAACGAGCTTCATCTGCCCGAAGCAAGCTGGTTTTTAGGCGCCAGTCAATCGCCCACACCACTTCTCCTGCTGATAGAAGCAGTTCCGCCTGGCTCGGAAAGCCACTCGTGCAGGCCAGAAGCTGGACTTGGTTGTCAGAAACAAAAACCGGGCAGCCACGTTAGAAACGACAAAAAAGCAACGCACCTCGTTTTCAATCATATTACAGGTTCAGTTTCATGCCTCATGTTGCTCATGGCTGACGCTCTTTCCATCTCCGATGCGCGTTCTTTCCACCGAGACTCACGGTCACGTCTCAAACTATCTTTGATCAGGAGTCTAAGACACTTCCGATCGTCCTCATACTCTAAACCACTCGGTATGGCACGGCGCTGTTCGAGTAGCATCAAGGACTCGGCAGAGACCCAGCGGATGTGCAATCGTGCAGCATTTCTGTGCTGTTCGGCTAACATCGTGCTAAATTGATTGGCCAACGGTAGTGAGCTGCATGCTGAAACACGCTGGAGTCTCACTACCATTTCTATTTCTATTTACCCCCTCATATCTGTCTAGGCCTGGGCAACCTGACAGTATCTTAGCCCACGTGCAGTCTCTGATTGTGCGGCACTTCGCCTGGATCAGGCTTGTGATTTCATACCATATAGAGACCCAGCGGTGTGACGGTTGACGAGTGACTTTGCAGCATTTCGTAGCAGAGTCATAGAGTGCTTGCTTAAAGTAGTGCCAATGACGATCCAGCTCGACCGGCCGATCTTTGGAAAGGGAAACCGATAGGGTATCCCTAAATCTGGCTTTTGTCTCAGGCAGCGATAAAGCGTTTGTGTCTAGTTTGGGACGCTTTTGTTTGGGTTTGCCTCCGAATTGAAGGTTGATTGTTGCGCAAACTAAAGCGTGGTCAGAATCTACACTGGTGCTCCAGTATGATCTGCAGTTTTTGACACTACCTCGCCACCTGTAGCTTATCGCGATGTGGTCAAGCTGCGCCCAAGTACGTTGTGATGGGGATCGCCAGGTAGCTAGTTGGCGCTTGGAATGTCTAAAATTTGTGGCGGTGGTCGTCACAGAAGGACAACAATCTCTCTCCATTGTCTGTACGGTCATCTGACATTCCATACTTCCCTCCAAGGAAGCGCTCGTAGTGCGCTATACATCCAACTCGGGCATTGAGATCGCCTACAAGCACTACTATATCGCCTCTGCGTGCTTTCGTTAAGAGAGAACGAAGTTCTTCGTTGAATTCGTCCTTCACCTCATCTGCCCCACAGTTCGTGGGAGCGTAGGCCGAGATCACGAATAAGTTACGTCTCTCGTCGCTATGCTTGTTTACTCTGCTGTAACCCTGAAATCTCGCTGCGCACAGTCTGCTATTAACGGGTATCCAATCTATGAGGGAGGTTTCCGCTTTCTGGCTTAGAATAATCCCAACACCTGCTAGGCCGGCTGAGGAAGCAACGGGATCACTGGACACACGTAAGTAGAACCTACTCCCACGAGGCATAGGAGAACTCAGTTGCAATACCGAATCCGTGTCGCGAAGACGGGTTTCCGATAGGCAACATATGTCGATACCTAGTGTCTCTAGTGAGCGGGCTAGTCCAAGCTGTTGTTCTGGTTGTTGCAGGGTGCGGACATTGAACGATGCAAGCCTAATAGGGGCGCGCGGTCGGAGGAGAGCGTTGGGTATCGACACCTGTCTAAGGACAGTTGGCTGCGACGGAATGCGTCCAGCATTGATGGTCCGAAGTGCATCAGGGAGAGAGGGTGAGGGGATGATGTGTGTTTGCGAAGTGGGTTCTGGAGAATAGCTTTCGAAGGTAGTATTCGTAGTGATAGTATGCGGCGTTGTCATCATCGTCATTCGTTGAACGCAGGCATGATACTACCCAGTTGCCTACACCGAAGTAGGGGAGATTTCGTTTAGGGGGTCCCACCCCGAGCCTTTGGCGCGATGGCTTTACCCACAAGGCAGTGGAGCGAGAGAGGTTCGCACCTATCGGTGACCGACGAAGCGGTTCATACGCCCTTTTCTGGGAATTTCCAGTTCGGAGCCCGATAACCCCGTTGGTAGGTTGGTGACTGTAGTTTTTGCCTGTTCACCATACAATGTCCTTGGAAGACAAGGGGCAGTGACTTTTGAAGCGGCCAGTCACATCCGCCGCGTCGTGGTGTCATCATTGGATTTTTGTAACTTTTTATAGGGAGAACGCTTGCCAGGCGAAAAC
The DNA here is from genome assembly GCA_013407085.1 of Atriophallophorus winterbourni. Classification (NCBI taxonomy): domain Eukaryota; kingdom Metazoa; phylum Platyhelminthes; class Trematoda; order Plagiorchiida; family Microphallidae; genus Atriophallophorus; species Atriophallophorus winterbourni. The sequence goes on along the minus strand of JACCGJ010013843.1, from coordinate 41,560 downwards.
CCACCACACCCTCAGACACCACCGCCGAACCTTTCGCTGAGCTCGGAGAACCGAGCCCACCCAGCTGGCACCAACGTGGAGGTATTTCGGCAAGCCAGCCGGTCTCACGATAAGACCTACAGTCCAGCACTGAAGACATCCAACGTGCGCGAATTTGGATATAATCGATCTGATTCGACGTTCTGCCATCATTCGAGTACCATGTTACCAGTTGTTTCTTAGAGTGCTGCAATTTAATGTTGCAGACAAATACGTGATTGTAGACCGCAAACTCAATTAATCGATCGCCGTTCTCGCAGCGCTGCCCTAGGGAAAATCTTCCTAAGATTCCTTTCTTTGCAGCATCTGCTGGTCCTTTACGTGCATTCCATTCGCTGGCCACAACCAATTTGTCGTTTCCGGTTATTCTATCGACGTCGAATTGATTTTTTTTATAAATGTCGTCTTTTGTATTTTGTTCGGCGGATAATGTTGGGGCGTACACCGAAACGATAGTAATATCAAAATGATGCCCCTCAGCCGGACCAATGCGGTTCTCGGGGACACAGGCGTCCATGACATGTGATTACTTAGCATGATCACGATGCTGGCCAGATTCATTTTCGGGCCAACTATAAAGAAGCCGGTGTGTACGACCGACTCCTGGGGCCTTAATCGGTTTGGATCCGTGCCTTGCTAGTGTACCCGGTAGTCTAATAAAGAGTGCATCGTGATGGCTTGACACCAACATCCAGCAGTATCCTTACATTCCACCATCCCAGGTAAAATTCCTTGCATATATTTACAGCCACAGCTTGCTTAATTTTCACCCTAACCGTTGGCATAGCGAAAGGCGCGTCGCGTTTCGGAACGCCGTAGCTGATAGATGTTCATGAAGTTTCTTGGGAATAGTATAAAAGTGATGTCCCCAACACCCCTTGATTCACTTAATTGTTTGCGGTATAGCATATCGTGCTAACTGATATGTGGTTTAGTCCAACATAGTTTACTTACTGTCGTGCGGTTTTACTCATCGTCATCGTCTTGCTTATAGCGCTTTATGGCCGAAGATAGCCGTGGTGTTTCGTAGCACACTAAGCTTCGGTATTCACGGGATATGTCACCCCCCTTGCAACTGTCTTATTATACTTTGTAACGTATCCTGGTATCTATTCCTAGGATTCATTTCACATTCCGTACATCTTATTGGGTATTTCCATTTATACCTAAACTATTGAGTCAATGTCCTGTTTCTATGCTTGCGGAACCTAGTCGTACTATCTCTGCCTGATGGGTAAAAACAGCACAAAACTTGTCGAACGCTTTGTTAAAGGTTCTTATGAGTGAACAAGGTTTACTGTGCCAGTCTCATAGGACAGAATTTTCCTGATCTCACTAGCACTAGCAATCAAGCGCTGAGTCGCGTTTTCATTTAATCAACCCTTGTAAAATGTCGTACCATTGCTGAAATCTGCATTGGGTTGTTTAACTCTCGTAAGCCCGTACTAAAATCGAATACAATGCATTGGTATTGATTTTCGTAGATAAACTATTTTGAAGGCAATACATTTTCTACCGTAGCCTCTTTTATCTCCATGACTCGGTTGGAGAAATAACATCTAGTTCTCACAGAATTGGTCGATTAAGCAATCCTCTTACTCACCATTGATGCGTAGATGTATCTTTGACGTGTTTTTCAACTATGCAGATACCGTCTTGCTCGGCAGTCCAGATTCTCAGTCAAAACACGCTTCTGTCGTATTAACCTGACACTTACTACTCATAGACATTTCAGTGGCCGCCTGACACTGATCGGTCGTGGTCGTAGTTGCAAAGTATCGAAAACGATGTCAACTGACCGTGCGTGAAGAAGGTGAATTTCAATAACATGAGTCATGACTAAGTCTCTATTTAATAAAACTATATTGATGGTAAAAATACAGACACGGAGGTCGCATGATTTTTCGTTTGTGATTCAAATTTCAAGTTGAATACTTGCTCTGCTTGTTCTACAAATCCAGTTCAAAGCCTGGTAGATGCTATTTAATCATTCACTGGTGGTGTTACTGTCATTTTTCCAGACCCTAGACGTTTAAGAAACTGATAGGGCACCAGATCCCTGATCAGTCAGTGAAACATTCGCAATTTAAGCTTTATTCCGTTGTTTTATAAAGCAATACATAATAAGAGTAACGGTATTTGAAGTGCAGCACGTCTTTGCATACATCTCATTGTCGTTGCATATCAATTTGGCATGGCATTACCTGCGCTATTCAAAGTTTCTACATAATTGTACATCGGTACATCGTCCGTTCATATGCTAACCGCGAATGAATGGAGTTCAAGAGTTTTCGACTATTTCCGATTAGGGCGTTGCGTTTACATGCCAGTTGCTTTTAGACGGATCTCTCTAACAAAGAGTCGTCACATCGAATCCGTGTCGATAGTTGACCGAAGCTTTACATGGGAAAATGAGTAAAAACTATTGATTTTTGACAACAGGTAGAAAATCATGTAATCTCTTAAATCTTTGAATCTCAGGCGCTCCACACATCGTCTTATCATCTGTGTTGTATTTCGCGAATGTAACATAAGGACCAGGTGCTTCGCTAAACATCTGTAAGACAACAAGTGAATCCGTGAATACGTTGCCGCGATTTATTAATTTTAATCATTCATGGACAGTGTATAATTGGTAAATAAAGCTTCAAATTTTACGCCACTATTGGTTAAGGCTGGCATGGGCAGATGGGACTAAGCCAATTGTTTTGAAATATTAAAATTTCTGTACTTTTCGTCACACCTCACGACCGGCTTCGTGTTTGATATTTATTAAGTGATAACTCAAATCATCGCGACCACGTATTGTGCATACGGTTCGTTGACTGACGGCGCTCCAGAATTATAGTAACGATGCGAAGCTCTTTGATACAAGCTAAGGAGATGAGTGTGAATATATAAGTAAAACATAAGCAATCCTTATCTCATATACGGAAGCAACAATAAGACCTTACGGCAAACAAATTTGGTTTAACCACACAGATTTGTCTTATTTCGATATATGCACAATGTTTTACTAACCCCTCACTTGTATCCAACAGATGGGATTTAAACCAGAGTAGGATGAATTTGGAACATCACTTTTTATAATCGAAAGCTTCGATGAGAATATGAATGATGGTATCCATAACGGGAACCGAGTACCTTCGGTTGGGAATTGTATTGTGTCCGAGCTCATGCTTCAATACACTGAACGCCTTGATCAACTTACTGGAGTTCTACTGCAAACATTAAGCGTTATCCATCTGATGTGCTATCATGCAGTACTTCTATACTGTGCAACTAACCATGCCAAATTGATTTACCACTGGTACAGAGGTGCATGTGGAAACATGCTAGGGTTTGACAATCATTTTCTTTTTCCTATATCTGCCTTGGTCTCAGCAACCTGAAAGAATCTTAGCCAACGTGCACTCCATGACTGCACAGCACTGAGCACAGATCAAGCTTGGGATTTCATAATCCCAATATCACTAACATACGCTCGCGTTTCTTTTATTCACTCAGGAGCTTTCTGTTGTTCTGTCCACGGTCGAACCCAGGGGACTCAAGTGAATCGTGACATGTTTGGTTCAATATAGGTTATTTTTGAAAACAGCTTCTCATAATTTAATTTTTGTACCCCTTGAATCCATGGTCAGGTTGAGTTAGCCCGCATGACGTGGGTTGTAACGAAGATCGCTCCAGATCATTTTTTAATTTTGCTCGTTTCATCTAGCACCCGGGCCTTGACATCCGATTTCACCGTTGACCGCTGGTCTTTCACTTAGCGTTGTCGCCAGTTAAGAGTAGGTTTTCGGGTACAAGAAAAGATTCCTGTGAATTCAGTTTCTCTTACGAAGGATATGATCAAAATTTAGTAAACGGAGGGCAAATTTGTTCAAATGAATCGCCCGTAAATGGCAACGTTAGATGCTCGGTCCATATATAAATATTTCAACATCAATTGCAGTCTTAATTTTCCCCACACCTAAGAATCCTGGTATCGTCTTAGACCATGTGAGGCGTATCATGGCAATTCACTTGACATGTGATTTTATACGTACGAGCAAGTACGTGAGTAATCATGCTAATGAGACAATATTTAATTCTAGGTTGCATCTCGTTATGAGTTGAACTGCACGGATGTGTAGTCGTACAGCACTTTGTCTGTGCGGCTAACACCGTGCTAAATTGTTTGGCCACCGGTAGTGAGCTGCATGCTGAAACCATTTCTATTCCCCCCTCATGCCTGCCTAGGCCTGGGCAACCTGACAGTATCTCAGCCCACGTGCAGTTTATGACTGTGCTTTCATACATACATACTACCTAAACTCGGTGATAAATCTGTGTTCTAGTTAGGCCTCATCGATACAGCTACTAAACTATCTACGACATTCCTGCTAAATCGATTCTCCCCCGAACGAAATCTATCAAGATGTGTTTCGCTCCTGGATGGGATTCGTAGACCAAATATTCACCTTGCGTAAAAATCCGAGGGCATTGCACACTATCAACAGCATCGATAGTCTGTTCGTTCGTCAATCAATCAAATCACGAGTTGAACTCAATTTACTCATTTATGTATATCACAATCACTACACCATTGTTCAGTCATGGTTGTTGGATTATAGTTATTGTCTGCTATCACCTGGAGTGGCTGCTGTGCACAAACTCATAACCAAGCCGCTTACGCACATTTCAACTCAAAACTAATCTTGAATGAATACACCATGACAAAACTATCTAACTACATAAGCTCGGCGAACACCATCTGAACAATATCCTCATCCGGGCTACGTATATTCCCCTCTATTGCTGACTATCTGGCGGATGACCCATCGTCTTAGAGGCCGCTAATACTCGCAGATTGTTAGGCTACGGGCAGCATTGGATCGATGCTGATAATACAGTCATTACAATACTGTTGATAGAACTTTGTGCCAATCATGTATTTTCTATGCACGGATGTGCAACCCTGTAGTACTTGTGTACTGCACAGCTAACACCGTGCTAAATTGATTTGCCACCCGTACTGAGCTGCATGCGGAAACACCCTGTAGTCTCACAAACATTCTAAGTTTAATCCCTTATATCTGTCTGAGCCTAGGCAACTTGACAGTATCTCAACCCACTTGCACGGACTGTGCAGTACTTTGCTTGGAATACGCTTGTGATTTCTTACATACATTGGCTGGAGTTTACGGTACGTTGGTATCGTAGATGTCTTTTCTAACGAATTTCCCTTGGTGCTCTGCAACCTCTTCGCGCAACGAAGGATTATCAGGCTTTAATACACATTCTCGTACAAATCTCGTTAATTATAGCACGTGTCGGATTATGTCTGTTTAGGTTTACGCAGGCCGACAACCTATGGACTTACGTGCACTTTATGGTTCCGCGACATTCCTTTACTCAACGCTGTGAATTCAAACATAGGTACCGGTATATGTAGTTGTGATCGCTTAATTTGACACGGTTAGTTGGTGCACACCAGCTCTTTCTGGCAACTCCCTGCTGCCTTGCAGGTTGCACTTGGTTGTGCAAAGGCTAGAGAAGCTGACTCGAACAAACGCCGAGTGGTGCTGGGAACGCCGCTTTGTACCCAAAATTCCCAAGACTCTTCACTGAAGCCGACTCATCCTCCAGGAGGAGATAGTCGCACAAAGTAAAGTAAAGTAAGTAATTTGACACGTAACTCAGGTACGTATTCGGGTTGGTGATGTTCGAAGATGCAAAAATTTCGCCTGTGCAAAAATTACGATAGTTTGAAACGTGGTAATATTGATTTTGTTGGTGTTCAGTCACTCAATCCCTGATTTTGTCTCAAACTATTAACAGACCATTGATCCATATTAATTATACATATATAAACATTTTCCCTGTGTTTGGACTCCGTGGTTATTGTAAATTTGTTTCGGTTTGTGAGTGATCAGATCGCAAGCATTTGTTTCATCTAATATGTACAACTGGCTGTCTGTAGCGATTACTCTAGCAGGTTGTAGAAATAATGTCAGCCAAAAATTTCAAGTGATTCAATTTCAGGTCAAGCGTATTTCAATCGCATTTTAGGCTGAGAAACTTCGTTTCTATTTGACCAATCAAATTGCTCGTAACCTCAAACGGCCCGAACTCAATGTGTATTCGTGGTACCTCATTCAGACGATTTTCAAGCGGCGCAATTATCTCCTAGAAGAAGCTGCTGTAGAGCTTTGTCAACTGGAGTAAGTTCCTCTGTATCGTAGCTTTTTTGCAATAGGTTTTGTTCTTCTTCTTTTCCCATCTTTTCTCGATTAATCGTTTGAGTTGTAACAAAGCGATTAGATAAATCGTTCACTTTTTAACCTTCTGGTGTGCTTGTATCAACATTGTTCGTATCAATCGAGTTATAACAACCGTTGCTGCTATGCTGCTCATTACCTGTTCCATTTTTGCCTTTCATGAAAAACGCAATTAAAAATGCCAGTTGTGAAAATTTCTGTCCCATTTTACTGGTATGTGTTATGGCAGTATGCACTTTTATTTTTCAGACCAGGCCAGAACGTACTAGAAATCGGTTACGGTCCAGGCTATGGAATAGAACTTGCAGCAAGACGAGTCGCTCCGTGCACGCTCGAAATGTTAGATCGCGAAAATATATTGAGCAAGCTTTGGATGAAGTCGTTCGGAGAGTTGGAGTATCCAATTGAAGGTCAGGTATTTGGAGTGGACATTTCGCAGTACATGTATAGAAAAGCTCGTCGGTACGTCAATTTTCACATATTTTCCATCTCTACCATATGAATGAATGATTATTTACCAGCAAGTATCTGTCTGGATGCATTAATATCTCCACTACACAAATTGTTTTTTATCTGGCAGACTGAATTCTTCCTATCAGACTTGAGTATGTTTATTATCCTACCCCTACCTAAACGTAGAATAAGCCTAATCGATACCGTAGTTAACCTGTTTGCTGCGCTACTACTAAATCGGTTATCCGACGAACAATATCATTAGATTCAACCAAAATGGGTTTCTTTCCGGGATGGAATGCGTAGACCAAATATTCACTTAGTGCATGGTTTTGGAGCACCATGCGTGGAATTAACAGATAGCGACAGTGTTTGATCGATTCATACGATTTTGACTCCGTAGACCGTGGTTCTTTATTCGACATCACGATATCAGATGGGGTCCCCTTGAAACTCGTTAGCCTGAGTAGAACATAATCATTACAACTCTATTGAGGCATTGAATAGAATTTGTAATCTGGAGTCAGGCAGGGCTTCCTATTATCGCCAGTTCTGTTTAACTATGTCGTCCATTGCATTACGAATCCTGCATTAATAGGTTAGCAAAGGGTTTAAGTTTCAACGGATCTCGACTAGGCTGATGATATCGTTCTTCTTGATGAAAATACTGCTGACGCTCTTAGATCGGATAAGTAGCTTCGCTGCGAAAGAAGATCTCAAGATAACTTCAACAAAAACCAATAAATTTTCTACTGTGATAGTTTCCCATAAATGAAGTATCTAGCGCTGTTCTATTGAAATATTCCAGTTCCTCAAAAATATTTCAGTCTTCTTCACCTAATGGAAAATCAAAAGATGAAGTAAAGCCAATTGTTGATCGTGCGCGTATTATACATGTTTGCAGTTGAAAGTTATCTTTTGGCGCAGTCTCAAAACTGAACTACGTGTTTACAGAGCAGCGATACCTCCTCTACTAGTTCCTCGATGTGAGACGTCGCCGCTGGGTCTCAGAATATTCGTTCTTTGGAGCATTTCAATCATTGATGCCTCAGGAGAATCTGGGGCATCCGATATACTGACCGGGTATTTAACGCTATCGTCCGGACGCGATGCCACGGTACACCTTCGCTTTTCTTTTTTATCCAACTGCGTAGACTGACTCAGTGCTCCCGAAACATTTCCTCTATCCTAAACCTGCTTGTAGTTGGCGTCGGTAACAAGCTGGTCAAGTGAAAAGCTGTCTGTGAATGATAAAAAGGGAGGTTTAGATGTTTCGGGACTGCGTACCGTATAATGATTTCTAGAATGCGAATGGGACTGGATAGTGATCTGCAACGATTTGGCCTCCGATCGATGCGCTTGGGTTAGCGTGATTCGCGGCATTAATGAAGCCAGCTAATCCATCCAGTCATACAAGGTAGAATGTAAAGTAAAGCAGGTATCTGACATCGGCCTCTCCGGCGCCTCAGCTTATACGTGGAATCCATTTGGCTGTGTCGGACTGATTATATCGTATCACACCATCCTTTGAAATGTTAGTGAAACTTCCAAGCAAAAATGCTTGCTACCAGATATAGATATTGTAGAAAGCTTTCTAAATCTTGAAAACGTGGAACTTGCGACTGCAGACTTCTCTACTAAATTGAGTATATACAACAATAGGAACGCGTGTTCAAATAAGGTGTCAGCTCATCTTTCGAAAGCAACGATAGCTTTTCGGTAATTTCATTCCTCAGAAAGGTCCAACACTCAATGACATGGTATGGAATTGTTGTGCGGATGTAAATACTAGACACTGAGAAACGAAGAAGTTGGACGTTCAATGATCGCTGTCTTTTTGTCATCGCTGGAAACTGTTGGCAACATCATATACCTAATGTGACTATCCCTAATATATTTCTTAGCAACGATCTAGCTTTTGAAAAAAAATAAGTCCATATGCGACGATGTTACTGTAGTGAGAATCTGCCTTGTCTCAACCACAGGATGAAAAACTAGGTGTTCCGCTAACAGACTTCGCAGTGGCTATTCAACCATAGAGATATAACTCGAAATCGTATCAAGTAGCGGTTGGTGTACGTCTGTAGAGTATTGGATTAATATTGTATGTTATTAAATGGAGGGTTGAGGAAAGCTTAACACGGTGCGTGACACTGATAGCCGTAAGAAAACTGTCGTGCTGTTGTCGTTCTACTCGTGTTTAACACTGCATTTTTAAAAAAAAATTGTCATTGCTCTAGGTCAGTTAAGAACTTTGTACTTGCTACCGGTATAAGCCTGAGCATCCTGACAGTCCACATGCAGTCTATGACTGCGCGGCACTTTTTTTCTGGAGCATGCTTGCGATTTTATAAATACATTAATAACTTGCTAAAGGTGTAATGCTGTTTGTAATGATGGCATCGGTTCAAAGAACCTTCTGTCGTAACGTTTACACATTTATTTTGTGCATGTGCAGTCGGACCTGCGGTTTGCCGACGATGCAGCATTTATTGCTCATTCCCAAAAGCACCCCCAGTCGCTAATGGACTGTTATGCGTCGGCAGGCAAAGACTGGCCTAACAATCAGCATGAGCAAGACCAAAGTCCTTGGTCAAGGGACTGTATCGCCTCCCATCATCACTGTTGGAAATTGTCAGCTTGAACCAGTACATCATTTCACATATATTGGTTCAACCATTGCGGATAACCTCTCGCTAGACACGGAGATTGACAAACGGATTGGCAGAGCAGCTGTCATTTTGTTCCGATTGAACTCTCGTGTTTGGGGTAACCGCAAGCTGACTGTAAAGTCAAAGATGGTGGTATACAGCGCGTGCGTACTAAATGCTTTACTGTACGGCAGTGAAACCTGGACTACCCACGCAAGACACGAACGGAAGCTGAATGCTTTCCATCTACGAATTATCCGTCGTATCTTGAACATATCGTGGATGGACAGTGACTAATGCTTAAGTGCTTTCAAAATCTGGTCTACAGAGCATTTTCGCCCTATTGCGACAGCGCTGCCTGCGGTGGCTTGGCCATGTCTGCAGAATGAAAAATGGTCGTACTCTTTGGTGAGTTGCAATTAGGAAGTCGACCGTTGGGCAGACCGCACTTGCGGTACAAAGACGTTTGCAAAAGAGATATGAAAGCTCTTGACCGCTCGCATTGGAGGCATTGTGCAAAGCGTCGTCTGTAAGCTGGGGAGGAGCAGATACAGCTCTTGGCTGCTGAACGCAGATCACGTCACCTCATATCTGTCTAGGCCTGGGCAACCTGACAGTATCTTAGCCCACGTGCAGTCTCTGACTGTGCGGCACTTTGCCTGGATCGGGCTTGTGCTTTCATACCATACCATACGTCGCCGGTGTGCAACTGATGCAATACAACCGAGTTCTGACTTTCGATGCCAGCGCTGCGAGAAAGATTGTTCTTCCCGAATCGGACTGTTTAGTCATTCAAAAAGCTGTAGAACATGAATATTCATGCGACTGTGATGTACATCCATGGTCGACATTCGCCAAAGGAGGCCAACAACAGTTGACATGGGCAATAACCTGTTTCTTTTACCTCATGAGCAACTTCTGGATCTTCTTATAGCTAATATTTAATTATATGGAAGTCTCTGTTGTTTTGAGACTCAATTTTTATCTCACTCACTCTTTATTCGCTCAACCATCAGTGCAGTGCTAATGAAAACGATGATGGTGGTGGCTGTTTCACCAGACCTTTTGAGATTCAAGCTTTTCGTTCGGGAGAAGGGCCGCTTACCGATATTGTTACAAACAGCGATTGACGTCACCTTTTTATACTGGTCGGAATAACTGACTGCTAGCTTGACATTATTGATTTCAGTGGTGGGATAATCTTGAACACCGTTTGATTTGCCCGGAGCGATTTGAATTCATAACCTAGCTACTGGAAGGTGAACCCATCTACATGTTCAATAGACTGCAGCACAATATTACACCGATATGATTGACTCAGAAACCGAACTCAAAGTAAGCGTTGCTTGTTTGTAGTTGCCACTTATGCTCCGGCTAATAGTAGCACTGATTACAGAACATATATCTTATACGACGAACTGTGTATACTCTTACGACGCGCAAAGAGTTCTGATATTATTCTTGCTGGGGATATGAATGCTCAACTTGGTCGCCTAGATGTTACTGAGTCACAACTCGGTGGTTCATTCCGTCTCAGTGGACATATAATGGTGAACGTTTTATTTACCTATGTGCACAGCACATACTGTTTATTAGTAGCACTTCGCTTAAGCATAAAAGGAGGCAGTGGCCAGACTCTGACTTGGCTCAAGAAGATGAAGGTTTTGCTTGTTAAACTAGCTGTGGTTCGTGCGATCCGTCTTCCGGGTTGGGGTCCAAAAGATGAAAATTTACGGTGGCTTTTTACGCTTAGCGAAATGCCCCAAAATCGTGTTCAGTGGCGGTCTTGTTTTATACATCTTCTTGGAGTGTTTGATTAATCTTGTCTGTTGTCAAGTCAAGTGACGATGAAAGCTTGTTATGATGCGTGACAGTGAAAGCTGCAAGGAAGCTGCCATGCTAATGTCGCTCTACTCGTTCACGTAACTTGTTTGAATGAATGTTCATTCGAGGTGTAGACACCTCTTCCCAGTTTGTTTGTGCTTACTCTTCTATAGAATCCGTAGCTATTTAAATCCCACCCTTCACCATCTTTTAGGATTTTACTATTAAATGGTTGTGTGGCAGTTAAGCATTCGGTAAGTGCTACCGGTGTAGTGCTGTCTGTGATGATGATGATGATAAACGTGAGGTGCTGCACGATTTTAGGAATATGTATACGCATCACCGTAGAGAAATTGCGATAACGATAAATAGTCCGGACTAAGATGAAATTCCGATTTCTTTGAAAGCCAAAAGTTCAACTTAGTAACGACTAGCATGAAGAAAGGTTTATGGCCGAATATATCTAGATAGGGAGAATGTTGTTAGTTATCTCTATCTCTGGCGATTTATCTTTCTTTGTCGTGGTACCGCATCTGTTAAGACCTATGGGCTTTTATTTAACGCTCTTTGGTTACACTTTCTTGGCAATAAATTCGAGCGATCTCTCACTTATTACTTGTAATTTGCCTCCTATACTGTGGACCAGCAATTTTCCCACGCGCGCATACGCTTTTTCGAGAAATTTCATGACACTTTAACGCGGCTTAAAATTAATATCACTAACAAGTAACAAATTATAAAAATATGATCGAAATCACTCTCAATATTATCCGTCAGGTACCAGCCACTATATGTTGATTGTTTGCTAATCAGCATCAATTAAGTGACCATAACTATCAAAAGGCACCTTTGCAAACTACCATTCGCGTTGAACTGACTCGAGGCATGAAACCTGATAGAAAAGGTGCCAGGCAGTTAAACGCTTACGCGTAAACGATTTTTATTGTTCACATTTCCCATACCACAAATCCAGTGTTATTTTAGGTGGTTTGTCTTCGGGCCAAAACAGCAATGAGTGGGAAAAAATATGTATGTATGAAATCATAAGCTTAGATTCAAGCATTGCGCGACTTAAATTACTGTCAGTTTACCCAGATTTAAAATGATATAGAAAATATGAAACGGTAGTGAGATTCTATCGTATTTCCGTATACAACTCAGAACCGTTGGCAAAGCAATTTAGCACGGTGTTAGCTACGTAGTAAAGAAATGAGGCGTGATTACACATCCGGAGTGAAAATGCGCGAAGCGTGAGCATCAAGATTAGACTTCTGCCGTCATTTTCTGTTTACATATGCATAGAACCAAATAACATCAAAATCCCTCTAATTTCAGATTAAATTATAAATCTATCAAAGCTGGCGCTGTTTCCCTTCACTGCACCAGCGTGGATCATCTTCCTTTCCGAGCCAGCACCATAGATGCTTGCTTCCATGTCAATTGCTTTTACTTTTGGCCTCGCTTGGACATTTCCCTCCGTTCAATCTGGCGTGTCCTCCGGCCAGACGGTCGTGTGGTCACAACATTTTATCCAAAAAGGTTAATGACCGCCCAATCACGTGGACTCATGCGTTACGGTCGATCGGATCCGGTGGCGTATGCTTTGGCCTTGGAAGCGACAGGTTTTGATCGTGTTGAATGGCTGAAGGATCAGAAGACGCTCGCGTCCGGAGAACCATTCGATTGCATTGTTGCACGAAAGCCTCCGATTCTATTAATTGAATCCTAATATGAAACGATTTCCTATGTATCTGCCCACAATTTGTCAAGAAAAAATTGTTTTTAGTAGACTTTTCATTCCACCATCACGCTTTTATCGTTTTCGGGGTAATGCTTCGCAGCAAACGATTTGCAACTGGTATCGTTTAGTATTTTTAAGAAAAACAGCGAGAACGCTGCCGTATAGACTGCCTTGTTTATTTATTCACAACACCTATTTTTACACGTTTTAATCAACATGTTTATGCGCAGTCGAATCAGGTAGTGTCGTACGTAGGTGGCACTCAACTTATCATGGTATTGCCTGTGCGGTACCGAATTGAAGAAAGCACCCCCGTACAAGTGATAGCTCGTTACGAATTTTGTCAGGTAACTTGAGCAGATGTATGGGTGTGTTGCATCACAAGTCAGTAACCGGACAATGTGCCACAGTGTCATAGACTGCGTGTGAGCATAGATATTGTCAGGTTGCCACGACATCGAGGGGGTAAGGGGGAGCAAGTGGTAGTGAGACTATGTCAAGTTTCAGCATGCAGCTCAGTATGTTTCGCACATTAATTATGCACTGCGTGTCCAGTGCAGCATTAAAGAACCTGAGAATAAACGTAGTGCACATACGTGCAAATGCATTAATCGATGTTGCGGTCTTGTTGGAGAAATCTGCTTCGATGGTTTGAATAATCTTGTATGCTGCCACGTGGGGTGGCGAAGAAAGCTTGTTACGATGCTTAACCGTGTAAGTTGCAATGAAGCCGTTATGCTGGTTTCGCTCTAGCCGTTCACAACACTTAATTGATTGAGTGTTTTAGTGCGAGGTGTGTATAACCTTATACATGTTCAGTAGCATTCTGAGTGCCAGCCTCCATCTTTTTAAACTGTTGTAGTGTCATGGTTGTATAGCGGTTAAGCACTGGATACTTGCTACTGACGTAATGCTGTTCATATGATGATAATGAATCGAGTTATAAGCAACCCCATTTTTTATATTCACATGTTTTGATTCTTGAAGTCCGATTACTAGTCAAGCACTCAAAAAGCACTAACATACTTTGTTGTACACAGTCCCGGACTTACAATTATTAACCGGCTTCTGACTGTCTACCGTTGTCTGGTAGAAGCAGTAAGGCTAGGTTAATTGAGCCTCTTATTTCTAACTTTTTTGCGCATGACTCCAGGGCTGGATTATTCCCCTTCTGAATATCTCCTGTCTGTAAGACAAAAACAAAAATCTGTCTTCGGGATATGGTACACGTGATGCCACAACATTTGGATAGAGCCTAATCAGCAGGCACATTGTGGTCATATGACTAACTGAGGTGCAGCTAAAATCGGTTCAACCTGTTCTACTCGCAAACCAGGTGTAATTACGATAGAATACGAAAAAAACTATCAATGGATAGATTCCATCGGTCGAGATATTGTAGTTTCAACCAATCACTTGTTCCTCTGCCAACAAGAGCTTCCGATTGATCCAGTTCAATTTGAGATAAATTTCAGTGATACGTTAAAACAATCATGTAGGCATAAATGCAAACAGGGAAATAGAGGTCTGTGTTATCTAGTAGTTGCAAGACAAATTTTAAGAAATGAAGTTATATTTGTCGTTCCGAAGTATGATTGTCAATAATGTACGCAATAATCGTATCAGAGACCAGGTTGCAGTGGGTATAAGTAATAAAACAAAATAACAACATCAATAAGCAACTGATAGTGAGATGAGTTCGTTTCTGCGAGATCAATCAGTGGGTACTGATAGGCTGAAAAGGAGGGCAAGCATCAATAAACGGGTCGACGCACTACTTACTATCCATTCTTGTTGCAAGACGCGTATAACTCTTGAAGAAATACTAGGCCCAAATAGCGGGTTCAATTGAGCCATGGATCCCATAAGCCAGCTGAAGTAGAAGATAAATCTACCGTTTAATAAGGACTTACAACATGTAGCAGCAAACAGCAGTGCAGATTAGCATCAATTGCAACAACCTGGAATATAAAATCAGCTTTGTATGTTAATTGAGCATACGGTCTATGGGGACCTTTCGGGATCAACAAGGGACAACCACATCCAATCAACACCCAGAATATGGTGATTACCGTAAGCGGAATCTCATAGCCCATTGCAATTTGATGAAAATCTGAAAAAGAACTGACGATGGTGATTGGGGACAGAAGTAGGGTTATGGATATATAAAAAGATTACCAAATAGACGAAATTTTCTGTCAGTAATGAATGGTGAGCCAACAAGTAGCAGAATGCACTCTAGAAAATAATATTTCCGGATGTGCAATCGTGCTGTGCGCGTAACACCATACTAAATTGATTGGCCAGAGGTAGTGAACTGCAGGCGGAAACAGGCTGGAGTCTCACTACCATTTTTATTCCTCATATTTGTCTAGGCCTGGGCAACCTGACAGTATCTTAGCCCACGTGCAGTCTCTGATTGTGTGGCACTTTGCCTGGATCAGGCTTGTGCTTTCATACCATCATACCTAGAAAATAATGTCAAGGATAACAGTTATGTAATTAATCGATGCAGCTTGGAAAACTAGATGGTGTGACGGCCACTCGCCCTACCTATTACGTTGCTACATTGGTCTTCATAGCCCGACTGTGTTTCTACCCGCATGTACCAGTGATAAATCTTGCAGCAGTGTTGATTTCTCTACGTAAGATGCAACATTAATTGTCAGTTGCAATGAGCTGCCGCTAAGAACCCGATGAAGTCTGATGGTCGTTATTGGTTTTTCGACTTTCGTCAGGTTGATGGTCTCCGTTTCAACAGGAACGATTATCAGTTCGAAGGGTGATGCAAACAATATCATATTCTAAATACCTAATCTCAAAGAATGTGTTCGCTAGAATGGTAAGCTAAACAACAGATGGTTGTGAAACAATGAGGCGTAAAAGGGGAGAGTTGGTTGTAATTAAGAGTTGAGGTGAATGTTGTCACGTATATAGCCATACAGTAGACCACACTCGCGTTTTATCACAAGAATAATACATCTTTACATAAATTTGGCAAATATAAAACAAGCTAGAAGCGCAACTCTCAGTACGTTCGGAGCCGAAAATTTTTTCTTTTACAAAAATGAGCTCCAAATATATGGGAGTTTATAAAATGAACAGATTAAGGCAAATAGCATTTCGAGGCATTTTTAACCGGAATAAAATTCAAGGGATTTTCTTATAGCAGGACTTCTAGACCGTATCGATGGTCAACTGTATTTATGTTTCTGGATATGCAAACCGCTTTCGACTAGCGTGTATATTCATATACACAGAAGTGCTGCACAATGCCCATCTGTGTTCATAGGAAATATGGCATACGCAGTGATCCTATTTATGCGCACCAATCTGTGAATGAATTGGATTATTATATGCTAGTTAATCAGAGGTCTCACGTCGTGGACAGCGGGAAGTTCTTGGCAGACACACGAAGGTTAATGGACTCTGACAGGTTCGCTCATACATGATCGATCAGTTTGCGCGAGTTTTGTTCACGGTCGTTATGTTATCTTGTTGTTTAGTTCCTATCTTCGATTTCTAGTTGATTATGCAAAGTCTGGAAAGCTTTATTCAAAGCTACTTGTGAGTAAAACATTTCGTAATCAAATACGCCTGTCAGTTCATGAGATAATGAATCCCAAACATCCAGGAACAAAAATAGTTGCGTAAAAATGCTTCTACGAATATCTCTTGCCCGCAAACACAAGCTAATTCACTTTGCTTGCTTCAACGACATTACAATAGTAACATTCAGTGTTTATTATTACACAAGTCTTTACAGACGATGTGCCAACAAGTATACCACTAAGAGGGTACATGATGAAAAGGGGGGATTTTTTGTCAGTTTACACATGCCGTTTTTGATCTTTTTTGTCTTTGTTTTCGGAATAAAGAAAAGAGGGAGGGTCACTGATAAACGGGAACACAAGGACGGCAGGATTCTCGCCACTGGTTTCTTTCTTTTGCCATCAAACTGAGTGTTATCAGCCACATATCTTCACGGTCCGTCGGACCGCACCCGGGTAAGCGCGATGTTCCCACGATGGCTAGTGGGGCTGTTATACGCTTGAGGGTCTTCCGCCAGGTATTCCTTTGTCCGCCATGGCGACGTTTCCAATCAGGTCCAGCGAGAGCAAAAAGAGCTAGGCGAGGAAGGCGTCGCTCATCCATACGGAGAACGTACCACAGCCATCTCAGCTGGCACATGGATATATGATCGGAGAGTGGCACAGAGTGCTCGCCGAGGACTGCCCTCCTGACGTCATCATTTTTGACTCTGTGTTGCCAGCTTAGACGAGCAATACTCCACAGGCAGCGATGATCAAACGTCGATAATCGTTGACTATCGGCTTGACGCAGCGTCCACGTCTCGCAACGGTGGCCTGGTACACTTTATCCTTCAAGCGTAATCCAACATCGCGTCGGCGCCACAGATGCCGTAGCCCATCGAAAGCATGGTGTGTTCTTGCAAACCGTGCTGTGATTTCAGCTTCGATATCGCCCCCAGTGGTGATGCAGCTACCTAGGTAGGTGAATCTGTCAGTCACTTTCAGTTTATGGTCTTCGATCGTCAAATCAAGTGTTGGGTCAGTCCAATCCTGTAGGAACACTGCATTTTGACGGAGAGAAATGTAATCCATACAGCGACAACTGATCAACGAGTAGATCCAAAGCGCTTTTTATGGCGCAAGCAGCCTCTCCGAGGAGAGAAATATCGTCAGCATAGTCTATATCCATAACTCGTCGACCGGGGTGCAGGTCGATCCCACAATTCGGTAGCTGAGCTGTTGGTTCCAAAGGTTGTCATAGGCGGGGGTGGCAGTGGGGATAAGCTCCCACTGTTTATCAAATGCTCCCATATGGCATGCGTCTCAAATAGCCTTTGACAACCAAGTCCAGCTTCTGGCCTGCACGAGTGCTCCCCGAGCCCGGCGGAACTGCTTCTACCAACAGGAGAAGAGGCGAGGGCGAGTGACTGGCGCCTGAAAACCAGTGTGCTTCGGCAGATGGAGCTCGTTAGCCTGGGAGGGCATTTCATCTAAGGGAAGGAAAACCCTGATTTTTCAACCTCCGCTGCGTGCGTGATAACCCGATCGCGGAAAGGCTTCGGGAGAAAACCTGAGGAAAACCTGGAACAGAGCCTGGTAGACCACCTCTTTCTGGCAACTCCCTGCTGCCTTGCAGGTCGCACTTGGTTGTACAAAGGCTAGAGAAGCTGACTCGAACAAACGCCGGGTGGTGCTGGGGACGCCGCTTTGTACCCAAATTCCCAAGAATCTTCTTTGAAGCCGACTCATCCTCCAGGAGGAGATAGTCGCACAAAGTAAAGTAAAGTAAGCTGAGCTCTTGCTGCCTGCATGACATCGTCAACCGCAAAGTTGAATAGGAATGGGGAAATCAGACATCCTTGACGAACCCCGCTGGAAATGGTAAACTGCTTGGGTAAATCACCATAGGTTTTGACTCTGCCGGTTGCAGTTGAGCAGAACTTAGCACATGTGCAATTGTGCAGTTTACATGCACTTCACATATAAAATCGTGATAAATTGACTTACCAAATAAACTAAGCTACGCGCCGAAATACGCTGAAGTTTCTCTGCTACTATTCCATTATATCTACCTAGGCCAGTGCAACCTGACAATAACTTCGCCTACGTGAAGTCTGATTATGAATGAATTTTGCATAGATATTGCCCGTACATCAGTTCACTCGCTTGACTGAGGATAATAAATAATAATGGGATTTCACTTGATTGGATCGTCAATTTTGTTAGGTTAGGCTAGCCGAATTTGCATTTTTGACGTAACAATTGTGCTGAATTTTCAATTTAAGAGTCAAAAAAGGCTATGGTATGAAAGCACAAGCCTGATCCAGGCAAAGTGCCGCACAGTCAGAGACTGCACGTGGGCGAAGACACTGTCAGGTTGCCCAGGCCTAGACAGATATAAGGAAAAAAGAACAGGAAATGGTAGTGAGACTCCAGCGTGTATGCGCATGCAGCTCACTACCGGTGCCAATCAATTTTGCACGATGTTAGCCGCACAGCACAGAAATGCTGCACGATTGCACATCCGTGCAGGTCCAAAAAGGCTACTTAAATTTATCTTAGTTCACAGCTTTCAACAAAGTTTTACCAACAGTACTTCATTTGATGTGTTCAATACTTACCCACGATATGCGTTGTGGGTCTCAGTTGCTGCACTGAAGACATAAAACCATATTGATAAAGAGGTCAATAAAATGGCGGCATAGCCCAAATGGCAGTTAAACCGAATTCGTGGTCAGAAATCCGCATTTTCTAATTTTGGATGTGGGCTTCTATGCTGAGGCTACGAATCAACACGCGCAAAACTAAGTATTTTACCGCCGCCACTGGACCTCATCTGCCTCTCAAGATTGGTGGCGAGAAATTGGAGATGGTGAACACTTTTCGTTACCTTGGTTCGTGCGTGCTACCGTCAGGCCAAGCCAGGGATGAGATACCGACCCGTCTACAAGCTGCGCGCACGGCGTTTTCGCGACTACGTTGGGTTCTATTTAGCCGTAGAGAAATCAGCCGACGTACAAAGCTGCGCGTCTACAGAGCGGCGATTCGCCCAGTTCTCGCTTATGGATGCGAGACGTGGCCTGTGCGGGTGGAGGATATGCGGAAACTAGAGGTTTTCGACCACTGGTGTCTCCGACGCATCCTCAATGTTCGATGGGATGAGCGGGTAACGAATGACGAGGTTCACCACCGTTGTTTTGATATCCCTCGCCTGAGTTCGATATTGCGGCAACACCGACTGAGATGGTTTGGCCACATCCTGAGACGCTCGGACGCTGAACTAACCAGGATGACACTATCGCCGACACCCTGCGCAGAATGGCGTTGTCGTAGCGGAGGACAAGTGAAGACTTGGCTCGCCACCGTGAGATCGGACGTGAGCTGCTTGGTCTACGATCGGTTTACGAATGGCGCACCTGGGACCGGACCTGGATTACAATCTGCGCGGATCTCGCTTCTAACCGCCGAGCGTGGGCGGCTGCAATCCGTGACATCAATGAAGCCGATTCATCCTCCAGGAGGAGATAGTCGCACTAAAGTAAGTAAGTAAGTTAGTAGTATCTTATTGAAGACGACTGCATCCGTCTGGTTTAAGTTCAAGAATTCAATGACAAGCTGTCTGGTTCATTGTAAAACAGACCTGATACTGCTAGAAAACGCGAGACGCAAAGCATTTTCTGTGTTGTTCGTATAGTTGTATATGTATGTTGTAACACCTGAAACACTCGTAGGGATTCGTCTAGACATTTAGACTTAGATATGGATCCTGTTATAAAAAACGTTAAATTGTTGTCACTCAAGCAGATTCCAATTTAATTTGACTAGGTTTCATCAAAAAATATTCTGTTGGAAAACGCATAACTTTACGCTAGTTTAAAAAAGATAACTACCGTATTTTTCGGACTATACGGCGCACCGGATTATAAGACGCAGTATCAGTGAACGATCTGTTTTCTTATGGCTCACTGCCGATTTTTCGAACAAATTAGTGTTTTTATGTGCACCTTATAGTCCGAAAAATACGGTACTAGTTGACTATTGCTTGAGTTCTAGAATTCAGTTGAAGAATTTCAGCGCGAAAGTTTGAAATGATCTGATGACTTAACTGCCGTTGTCTGCAAAGAGATCACATCTTCACATTTCGTGAACTCAAAGAAGTTGATCATCCATGCAGGAATCTCTTTCAGTTGTCCCCTCTTGTTCATCACCTTGGAACTCATCTCAAGTTGTCGCACAAAACGAAACGCCTAAACGGCCGCAGCAATTTCTTGTCAATTTTATCTCTTAATTTTAGAACGCGCTGCCTGCAGCAGTCGTTCATTTCCTATCACATTGACGTTTTTAAACAATGTTTGAACGCAAATATGGAAGGCATGTTTACTATGTTTATGTGGTATTTTTCTTCCTCCACCAGTTCTAATTCTTTCTACAGTTCCAGGTCTACTACTACCGGAACCGAAATTACGGTCCTACAGCATTAAGCTCATCCGCTGCACCCGAAGTTAGCACATCAACACCGCAGATTGGACTGCCGCAGACACTCCTCTGCCATCCAGATTCTTTGTGCTTGGAACGCACTACCTCTTTCGATTACTTCTGTCCCATCACCAAATATTTTTAAAGAATACGCTGACCTTTATTTTTATCATACGATATGCAATTCATGATTATGCTTTTTTCACTATTATAATCTTTGTGATACTGCACCATATGCTTTTCTCTTTCCACCGTGTTTTCCGTCCGAGTCAATATGTAGCACCTTTCTCTTCTACCACCTTGATGAAATGATGAAACTTATTCAGACCCATGTGCCAACTAACCTGTGGTTATTCCATTAAGCTTGTAGCTTTTCCCCACAATACACTATTGACCATTAGTGGGTTGACAAGAACTGACATTGTTTCTACAGAGGACAAAACACGTTGAGAAGAGAATTCCTTCTCTGAGAATTATTCAGCGATGGATGTCACGAGTCACAATTTGTAGAACCATAAACAACCAGGTTATAGAAATAATGTTTGCCCCGTTTCTGGGGTTGATGCTTTACCGGTACAAATGCAACAACCCCATGAAGGTGCAGTTCAAACGCGAGTAAGTCCTGTGTTAATACCTCTGAACTCCATAATAAAATTTTATCACTTTTCGTTTCACTGTACAAAACATCCTGTGGTTAGTTAAAGTTACGCTCTTATTTTACCAATAATAAACCATTATACAATACAATATATACAATTATATTTAGAGAATGAGTACAAAAGTTCCATTTGATCCCTTTCGTGATCGGGCAAGAATTACTGTCGACTCAATATATTGATAAAATCACTACAAATACCCTATAGAGTAATGTAAATAACAAAAATGATCACGGCGATTCTCAGCTGAAAAATCAACATCGATAAATACTAATATGAGATATGAGAGATCGATTACGTACGTTCATTTTAGTAATATTACGGCCATTTATGAAACCAAACTTTATCACTGATTTACCGAAAGTACTGCCTTTAAGATGACTACAGATTAAAAAAATTCAAAATTATAAAATATTTCAAGGGCGGAAATGGATGAATTTCAGTGCAGTTTACTTCTGTTCAGTTTGCACAGGACAGTTTGTGGCTAACGAGCCAATCGAGCGTCTGAAATTGTTTTATTGAAAGCACCCACTACTTCAAATGAGTTTTTCTCCTTTTGTTCATCTGAAATCTAGGCACCAACTGCTTATCCTGATTGTAATTAGGAGGCACTGTGTAAAGTGTCAATAGTCAATAATATATTTTGGTACAAAAAGCTAAGAGCTTAAAATAGAACCACAGGATAGTCAGCACAAGGGGTCGTGTGGAGTCCATGAAATTGGGTTGCGGTTACCAAAGTTCCGTAAATGGTGGGGTCAGAGGAAGCACAGGGTAGTCAATACAGGGGAGGATGGATTGGCGTCAATTCGTATGTAGGTCTGGAAAAGAGAAAATGGGTGCAGCATCGGGAACAAAAAGAAATGTGCGAAGTTAAATTCAAATTTTCTGAGAAAGATATAGGTAAGAGTCAAGGCGTTCTTTAAAAATAGCAAGGGAAGGAGAGGTTACAATGAAAGACGGTAAATCATTCCAGGCAGAAGGAGTGCGGACTGAGAAAAAGAACTTTCGGCAGTTTAACCGACTTGGTAGATGGGCAAGCTTTAAGACATGTCCCCGGGTTCCGGAACTAGGGGCCATCGAAAGCAGTCTGAAGCACGGGTGTTTGGCATTCTTGAGAATCAGGAAAACCAAAATCAGATCCCCTCGAATGCGGCGGTAACTCATGGGGAACAAATTAAGTGCCTTCAGGCGATCTTCATAGTTCATCGAACTAAGCCCTTTGACGATTTTGGTGAATCTCCGTTGAGCTTGTTCCAGGACGTGAATATCGCGCTTTAACCACGGGGACCAGACGGACACGGCGTATTCTAGGTGAGGTCTGACGTACGCGTGAAGAAGTGAGGGGGAAAGGCTGCGGTCGAAAGAACCAAAGACTCGTTTAAGAAGGCCTACGTTTTGATTCGCGACTAAGGAAGCGTATGAACAGTGAACAGAGCACCCGAGGTCACTTTGAACCAGTATACCGAAGTCTTTCTCTTGCATACTTACCGAAACTTCAGTGCCCCCTAGTTGATACCTAGGTTCACCGGGGTGGCGAATGCGGAGAGATCGGCATTTTCTTGGATTGAAAGGTAGCTGGTTCATAATTGCCCAACTATTAAGTGAGTTGAGGTCCATCTGCAATTCGTCACAGTCATTTGGGGAAGAGAGGATTCGCTAAAGTTTGAGATCATCTGCGATCATTAAAAACGGTGAGTTCACACATGCACCGATGTCGTTGATGAACATCAAGAACAAGCGCGGGCCGAGTACAGAACCTTGGGTAATCCGCATTGTATTGAAAAACAATCAAAGAGTGATTGTCTGACGCGAATGTGGATTGTTCTGGCGCGGAGAAATTCGGTTATCTAAGACAAAAGTGGATTACCGATTCCAAGAAGAGCAAGCTTTTGTAGTAAAATAGCGTGGTTTACGCTATCAAAAGCTTTGGAGAAATCCAGGTAGATTGTATCAACACCGTAGCCTGCGTCGACAGCTTTGGTCCAGCTGTCCCGGGCCAAAAGCATGTTTGTCGTACAGGAGTGTCCGCGACGAAACCCATGTTGTTCGACAGCGACAGCGTTTCCGTTCTCCATAAAAGTCATCAACTCGTCGGACACGATCGATTCCATGACTTTAGAAAGCACGGGGAGCAGAGTGACTGGGCGGTAATTTGCAGGATCACTGCGGTTTCCACCTTTATATATCGGGGTTATGATCCCCTGTTTCCAATCTTCGGGAACATGGGAGATATCGAACAGACGTTGGAAGTACATGGAAAGTGGTTCACAAAGTTGCACAGCAACCGCACGCAATGCTTTCGGTGTAATCCGGTCTACTCCAGGTGATGAATTTTCACGGAGCTGCATGATCTTTTTATATACACGTTCAGCGGTGAACAGAATAGTAGAGAGTCTAGGTGGGGGTGGGGTGATATTCAACGAAGATGGTTGGCAATTCTGGAATACCGGCATGTAGTGATCCTTCAGTGTATTTGCGGCTTCCATAGAAGTCGATGTGGAGCCGCCTTCAATTTTCAGTGGGGGGATTCCAGTTTTCACTTTTCTTTTGTCATTTATATGACGGTATAGCAGTTTTCGGTTGTTCAGAAACCGTGCAGTTAACTTGTTATGGTAATCCAGCTTATCTTGACGCACTAGAGACGTACAGTGGTTGCGTAATTGTCGATATGCTTCCCAATTTCGCGCACACTCTTCCGATCGGAACTTACTCCAAGCAGCGTTTCTGCAGCAGATCCACTTACGAGTTCTACTACGAATGAAAGTACGAAGGATAC
The DNA here is from genome assembly GCA_013407085.1 of Atriophallophorus winterbourni. NCBI lineage: Eukaryota > Metazoa > Platyhelminthes > Trematoda > Plagiorchiida > Microphallidae > Atriophallophorus > Atriophallophorus winterbourni. The sequence goes on along the minus strand of JACCGJ010013843.1, from coordinate 17,151 downwards.
GTCGTTTGACTGTTTTGGAAGTCGATGATTGTTGCAGGAGACAGTGCCACTGGGAGACAAATCTGGACCAGGTGAGCTCAGGATCGCCATTTAACATGAAGTTGAAATTGATAGCAGTGACAATTTCTTGAAACGCCTTGTAGTCCGTAACTACCCGTAACAGGGGTACCTCCTCGTCAAGGAATTCGGCGTAAGAAACGAAAAAAATGTCAGGACGACGTGGTCGCTCTTTCCTAAGGCGGTTCATAATGAATTTCTTCTACCATCAGTTCCTCGTTAGTCAGCACTAGATCGAGTAAAGATGGACAATCGCCACTCCGAAAGCGTGTAGCAACATTAACGTGGTTGTACAAAGGATGACTGCTGATGAAATCATCCAGATCCGCAGCAAACGTATTTGGGCTGGGTTCGCCGACGACTTCAGGAGAGTTAAAATCCCCCATCAGCAATGCGTGCGAGTGGGGTAGTGATAAGGCGAAGCGAATGGATGCAATAATGACATCATCAATGAGGCGTTGAGTATTCGGTGGACGATATATTACCGCAACAATTGCACAGTCCCTATTTTTAAGTTGCAAGCGACACCAAAGTGAGTCCACCACGCTAAGTTGCTCTTGCGGGAGAACCTCACAAGAAAGACGTGAATTATAGTATAGAAGAACACCGCCCCCTTTAGTTGGACGATCGTTCCTGAGAATGGACATATCAGTGAGAGAAACCTCGGCATCAGTGATCGAAGAGCTTAGCCACGTTTCGGATACAGCTATTATGTCAAAATGACGAGCAGCATGCCTCAAGCGAAGTTCTGCAAGTTTGCTGAGTAAACCCTGCGCGTTCGTGTAGAGACAGTTCAAGCCCTCACGCGTAAGATTAGGAGCAACATCATTTATACGAATATCTAGAATATCTAGACCGCCGATGCCGTTTGGATCGGCTCTTGTGAGTTTTTTTGGTTCGTCGAGTCCGTCTGCACCGTATTCGTTTCGGTTAATGGAAGCGGTGGCGTCAGTTGCGGTTTACTGTTAATCCGCTTTTCCAGGGCCGAGCGAAGACGAACTTCTGCTGGAGCACAATGCCTTTGTCAATACCATTGTTGCAAAGCGTCACTCGCCATAGATTCAGATTGAAAGGTGACCTTAAGTATGCGAGGACCAGATCCTTGGTAGCTGGGAGAAGCTGGCAAACGCTTTAGGGAAGTAGTTAAGGTATCGGTAATTTTACTCAATTGCTGTAAGAAGCGCAACTGTTCGCAATCATGAGTGGTGTTTTCGTTAGCATCACTATCATTCAGTTCAGGAACGCCATAAACAAAGATGCTTTTTTTGTCACTTTCGTGTTTCCAATCGTAATTCTCTTGCTTTTTCGCTTGCCTATCTGCCCATGATATATCGGGGAATATACGGATGGGGGACGAGCTGTTTCGAAGCATGTAAGCGGATAGAAGAACGGATTCAACATCTGCTAACGATTTTAACACGATGCGCAACAATCTTGGCTCACCAACGTGTGCCGATTTCTGGTTTCTTGACAAGCGGACCATGCTAGCCGGTTCTATGTTAAGACTTAGCTCATGACACAACTTTTTCCATTGTTCCACATCTTCAGATTGACGCGCTATGAAGCTGGGTGAATCAGTCTCGGGGACATTGGAGCAAATCACGGTAAGTGCCTCCGCTCGTGCTACCGAAACCTTCGACGTCACTGCCATGGGACTAGAAGCTCGCGCGGTCAAAGCATTATTGATGCTTGTGCCGTTTAGCGGTTTGGGTCTGCCAGCGACAACACTAGATTGCTTTGTGCTGATCTTTTGTTGTACATGGATGGGATGGGCCTGCGTGACGGGGGGTTTAACTACTGACTTCTGTGCTGGTGGAAGTGATGTAACAACAGCGAGGCTTGAAGTAGTATGCTGTTCGTTAAACATATTTTCAAGTTTATGAAGACGGACTTCGAGGGTAATGATAGTCTTGGACTGTTGATCTATCATATGCAGTAGACTTCGAGCCATATGGAGATTAGTGCACGCGCTGCAAAACCAAGGTTTGGTGGAATTAGAGCTATGTTCAGCCAAAACCGTTGCGGTTAAACCCGAGCAGCGTGAATGATACCATACGGAGCAGTTTGTGCATTCTATTCCGTCGAGAACAGTAGTAGAACACTTAGGATTTCCACAGGAACTATTCGATTCAACCGTAGGACGGCTTTTACCGGTTGTTTTATACTCAACGGATCCTCGAGTATCCTTAGCGTTAGAACAAAGTTTTGTTTTTGATTCAACAACAACCATGATGACAAATGCAGAATAAAAAATAGAAATCTGTCACGAGCGATGATATTCAACTTGCGCGCCTTGACCTCGCTGTAAGCTGGGGAGGAGCAGATACAGCTCTTGGCTGCTGAACGCAGATCACACCGTCGGCGTGCAACTGACGCAATACAACCGAGTTCTGAATTTCGTTGTTAGCGCAGCGGGAGAGATTGTTCCTCCCGAATCGGACTGTTTAGTCATTCAAAAAGCTGCAGAACTTGAACATTTGCGCGATTATGATGTACATCCATGGTCGACCGAAGAAGGCCAATAACAACAATTAGGAAGCACCTCGCTATAACCGATGCTAAGAAAAGCAGTTGTAGCGAACTGCATTCACTTTGTATCTTAGTTTTTTGTACATACAATTTTTGGTATTATATGATTATTCATTTTTCAGCCATGTACACTTCATTTGTTTCAACACTTGTACAACACTTTTTGGCGGTCAATGCAATTTTGAAATTCTACTTTGTCTTCTTTCGTGGTTCCGGAGTTTGCGTGTGTCGCCGCTTGCCGGAATTGTGATTACCGGATCCTCCAACATTTTAGCGCTTTCTTCACCTTGGATTCCATTATTTCTTGGATTTTCCCGTGTGGATTACCTCGCTATTGTTGGACGTTACGGATCTTTCATTAGACATTTGTTCCTTTAGTCTTTTAGTGAGTTCTTTCCATTTCTGCCATTTTGTGTGTAGTGCTAGACTATTTTTCTTTGGTCCACTACACAGTTTCTCTTTACCAGCACGGTTACAGTTCAGCTGCCGATGTCGAGCAGAGCAAACGAACGATACAACAAAATCATCAAAAAGGTATGCCTATCTAAATTATCAAACGCCCTAAGTTTGATTGAAGATTGGCAAATTGAATGCATGGGGGTAAAGGAGCAGTGGTCTAGCATTTTAACCAAGCTTAACCGGGAAATCAACTCAAAATCAGCATTCGTACCAAAACCGTGTTTAAATGCATTCGAATTTAAAATCCGCAGTAGCACTCGGAAATGGATTAATCTGCGAAATATGGCTTGGAGAAACCATCGACGATTACCCACCGATGCCACAAGGAAGACCTTTTGAAAACTAAGAAACCAGGTCATTAAACTTCTTGCTCAATACAAAATACAGTATCAAGCTGACATAATGTCTAAAATGAAACGGAATCCCATGATTCTTTACCAGATTGTCAACAAGCAGTGTTCAGTGAGACCAGGAGTTTCGGCCTTGCGGACGCCCTTTGGAATGAGCACATAGGCAGTTGACACCGCGGATATGCTGGTAGATTAATATGCTACAGTATTTTGTTCAAAAAAAGCGTGGATATACAACTGGATCAAGAAATAACGCATCTTTTACCATTGGACACAATAACCTTCACCAAAGAAGGGGTGCTGGGAACTCCACTATCGTTGAATCCTAGAAAATCCCCTGAATGTGATAAAATTACCCCGAATATACTCAAGCATTGCGCATAATCTCTATGCGGACCTCTGCCTCAGGTATTCTGCGAATCGCTGTCGTAAAGTGTCATAACGTCTGAATGGAAATCTGGTAGAATCTCCCGATTTTTAATGGGATGGGGATGTGAGCACCACAAAACATTAGTCTTTTACATGCGCATCGAGCGCTTGGCCAGAAATCACTTTATGATTCTGTATTTGAACATATTTCGAAAGCATTTGACCGTGTACACCACAGTATTCTCTTGCAGAAGTTGGAACTCCGTGGTATCACTGGCAGACTATTAGCCTGGTTAGAAAATTACCTGACTGATCGGCTTGTTCAAGTCTCTGTGAACGGTGCTCTATCGTAGTCGGTAGCCGTGACAATTGCAGTGCATCAGGGATCCGTCCTCGGACCAATCCACTTTGCGCTTTATGCCAATGACATACCGATTGTCATCAAATGTGAAATTGTACTGTTCGCGAACGATATATAAGTGTGGTTGAAGATAAGTAAGTCGGAAGACTGCGAACTTCTCCAGAAGGATCTGGACAACCCCCAGGTTTAGTCCCTAAAAAATCGCATATTTTTAATTTCCAAAAGTGTCACATGCTAAACATTGGCAAATATGTGGAGTACCAGTATTTTCTTGGAACACACAACCTCTCGTGGACCATGAAACAAAAGGACTTGTGTGTGTTAATAAGAAACACCCAGTGATGTCAAGCCACTGCAACTACGTCTATCGCAAAACATCGCAGAAATTGTCACTCCTAAAGAGAATTTTAGGTTCTCAAAACAGACAATTCCCTGCATTATAAATACATACATCAGACCCACGATGGACTATGCAGTTCAAGTATGGTCGCCATGGCTTAAAAAGGATGTTGCGACTTTGCAACGATTATATCCTCAAGCTACCAAACTTGTCACCGAACTCCACCGAAAACCCTGCAATGAGCGAATCAAAACGCTTAATTTATTCCATTATCCACGTCGTCGTCTTAAAGGGGATTTGATTCTGGTTTACAATATTTTGAATACCGAAAATCACCCTCTACCATGCTTATTGAATCTACTGATTTGCGCATAATACAAGAGATCACACATTTACTCTAACTGTCCCTCACTCGAGACTCAACTGCAGACGACATTTTTTGCCGTGCGAGTTTGTTTTACTTGGAACAATCCACCAGATTATGTTGTAAACTCACCAAATCAGCAAACTTTCAAGAGAAGCCTTGATGCCTTTTTGACCCTAAACCCGTGCATCGAAGAAAACGATACATCTTAACACCATGCATCTTCATTTGTTATCCCACCAATCGAAAACAATTTCTGCCCTTTTGGATTTTTAATTGATTCTTGAACTGCTCAGTAAGCAACCTAATACCAATTTTGCTTGTTATATTATTCGTTGTTGCCATCTGTGTATTTTTGTAAAGCTCTATGCTTTTTAGACCATTAAAACGGAATCGAATTTATTTGAATCTGATTAACTTGCGATCACTGATACAGGGAATCTAAATTCTCTTACAGCATTAAACAATATTCAGCGGATCGGATATGCTTTCATATGTTTATGTCAGCAGCAAAAATAAACATCTTGCATAGTACTACTTGTGCAATATCATTTATGTGTAATACGAATGGGATAGGCCTAAAAACTGAACCTTCAGGGACGCCGGTGGTGAAGTAGATGCTTTTTGATAGAACGGCGTCAATGTCGATTTTTCAGATAATCCCTTATCCAAGATAATACGTTTGATTATATCCTCTTATTTGGTCGCCGTAGATGTCGTTCCACAACGAATTGGTCGATTATTGGTTCAGTTAGATGTTCTAATGAGTTTGTTATACCATTATGCAATAGTTGCTGTTTCTGTCAGAACACTTGTGAGTGGAAGCTTGCAAGAGCATCCACGGTCTGTTGAACTGTAGTAGACATTCCATGTTCTGTCATGAGCGGAAAAATACCTGGTTTAAATGTTGTTCTTTCATTTACAATTTTGTTCGGTATCTTTGGATTGTATTCCATTCAAACCAACATGCGTTGCTGGAACTGTTGTTTGCCTTGACGAACGAGGTTGGTCATTCTGTTCCGTATTCGGTAAAATTTAAACCAAGTTGCAGGAGTAGCAAGATCACAACAAATGGCCCAATCTTATCTTTTCAGTAAAATCCATTTTCTGGTTCAAATTCAAACAGTGAATCGGAACGTGTGGACATCGTACATACCAAAATATGGAAGGCTAAATTGTGCCACAGTAACGGCAAAAATATCCTCAAAATTTCTATTCAACATTACTGACTGATTGCACCGAGTGGGAGTTGAGAGACAGGCCGGAAATCATTATTTCAGGTTATTTCAAGACAAGGAGTTCCGGCTGGTACATATCTGGCCAATTGTTACATTTCGGTCCAACAATAACAACATGACCCCTCGCTGTGCACGCATGCAGGTCGATTGAGTCTTGATTTTTCACTTATATCAACCTGTACAAGACAAATCGCGTTCACCCACGTTCCCTCAATATAAGAGAAGCCGATTGGTCAAAGAAGTTTATTATGCACAAGACAAATAATGAAACACAAGCTTATCTTACATAGCCAAACAATCACAAAAGTGATCATCAAAATGTCTCCCCCAGTTGTCACTTTTATCTGATTTGTCATTCGATCTCGCCAAGCTGGGCTATTTTAACGGACATTGAAAAATTGCAGATCGTTTGATTTCGAAAGTCATTGTACATCTATTTATACTTCCGAAGATTTTTTATCTCAAACCATTAGAATACAATGAATTGAAACCCAAAATATCACGAGTTCGCAATTATCGTCGTCAAAATTTTCGGTGCTTCTTCAAGATGCAAGATTCAAGATTTATGGTTGAAAAACAATCAACTCTGCAATAATCATAGAGTAAAACTACAGTTACAAACGTATATATATATATATATGAAATCAAAATCAATGGGAAGAAGATAGCTTATTAATAGTTAGGGGCAAAATTCGGATTAGCTCTCATATAATCGTCAAGTTTCGATTTTAATATAGATAAACTGTTTGAGGTTACCAAATCGGAAGTTTGGGAAATCCAAACAGAGCACACATGCACCGAATAAAAATACCTGTGGCAGTTCCGTTTGGAACAACCATGGCCACGGTTGTTGCTGGAAGTTCTAAGGTGAAATAATATATCCAGGTGGTGGGAAACAGTAGTAAGTATTTTGTATGCGAGGATGAGATCACCTCAAATTCTCATTTCTGCAAGTGTCCTCAGCTCCAGTCGTCTGAGTCGCCCGGCGAATGGCATATTTTCGAATCCAATGACAAGCTTAGAAGCTCTCCGGTATAAGCGATCCAGAAGTAAAATGTATTTTTTTAGCAATGGTGTCCAGGCTTGTGCGGTATAGTCTAGAACCGGGTGTATATATGTTTTCATCATGAGAGGAAAACATCAAGAGGAAAACGTCTAAATATCCGCCGTAACATGCCGAGACGCGCATTTGTAAACGGCATCGCATTGTAGACCATTTATCAAGCTACCGCAAATTCAGACACCTAGGTTCTTCTCTTTTTCGGTGTACTCCAGCTTTAGGTCCCCGAGCATGTATCGATAGGAAAAGCCAAGGTCACGACTGATCTGAATGATCTTCGACTTTTGCTAATTCAATGACAGTATATTTTCGGATGACCAGTTGTAGATAGCATTCAAATCGTTTTGCAGCAAAATATAATTATCAGCATTTTTGATTAGCCTCCATACTTTTATATCGTCAGCAAACAATGCCATCTTAATGTAATTTGGAATTGGTACATCGTTCATATAGACTAGAGACAGTATTGGTTTAAGCACTGAGCCTTGTGGAACACCATAAGGGACATCGATTTTCTTCGATAATAGGCCGTCCACACGAATTGTGATGTGTCTGTTGCTGAGGTAATCTCTTTGCAATTTGTATAGTCGTCCAACAACACCGTGTTTCTTTAGCTTGCTCAAGAGTAAATTATGATCAACTCTGTCGAACGCTTTAGAAATGTCCAGGTAGCAGCATGAATACAGCCCCCCGCATCTACAATCCTCGTCCAATCGTCTAAGCTTGTCAGCAAATTTGTTAGACAAGCGCGATTTCTGCGAAATCCATGTTGGACAACTGCGAAAAGTTGGTTTGTTTCCAGATGTCGCACCATTTCTGCGGTTATTATACGCTCAAAAACGTTTGATACCGAAGACAGGAATTTCACCGGCCTGTAATTTTTAACTTAAGAACGACAACGACTTAGGTAAATGGGTATTATTTGTTCCAATTTCCAGTATGGTGTACCACGCCAGCTTGTAGTAAATTGATGATGTAGGATAATGGTTCAGATAGCTGCGCATGACTGGATGTCAGCAGCTTCGGATTTATATCGTCTGGTCATGGAAATTGCTTTACGTTTAATTTTAGTAAGTGCTGCGCTACCATCAGCAGAGTAATCAATACTTCGCTCAAGGTAGTTCGGTCAAGTCGAATGATTGGTACCTGATCAAGCTCCGTGGATTTCGGCGCAAAACCTCCGGCATAAAAGTCTGCTAAAAGGTCTGATTAATGGATTCTGTGTAGCCGGACGAAGATTTTAAGGCAAAGACTCCGGGTTTAATATTCATTCTATCGTTTACGAGTCTATATAAGAGCTTCGATTTCTGGTGCGTCTGAAGAATCAATTGCGATTGGAAAGCTTGTTTATCATCTCGAAGTAAGCTGATAACTTCGTTTCGCATTCGTGTAAATTGTGCTTAAGAATCAGCTGTGTTTGGAGCCTCGTGAAACTCCCATGCCATTGCCCTTTGTTTCATCCACATTTTAGTCCTTCTTCGTAGTAAAATTTTATTACGTTGAGACGTTTTCTTCAAAGCAAACACTGAATGTTCCTCCAATATAGATTTTCGGTGCTGTAAGAGAGTATGCTCAATGACTATCCGGATCGGAGTAATCTAGTTGTGTGAAATTAGTGCTTTGTAACTCGGCACACAGAGCACGGTAGTTCACCGTTCCGTCCCGTCACTACTGCGCCTAGCGCTACAAACGTACTTGAATTCTACGACAACGTGATCGCTTCGTCCAAACGGCGGTTTATAATCGATATTCTCTACAGCTGTGGGATCTGATGTAAGTATAAGGTCCAAGGTAGGCGGCTGGTCTTGTCCTCTCATACGAGTAAATCCAAAAACGTGGTTATAAAGAGGTGCGTAATCCAAGACGGCTCCAAGTTCATATTCAAGTGTCTCTGATGGATGATCATCCCAGCAATACAGCTCGCGAAAGTTGAAATCCCCCATTATCAATATTTGAGTATTGTACCGCGTTGTTACATAGCGCAAAGCATTAATCAGTTTATTGTTTAGGTCGATAGTTGCTGTTGGAGAACGATAGATCACTGAAATAATGCATTGGTTTCCTGAAGTAAAAGACAGAGAGCACCAAAGTGTGTCAGTGATATCAAGGGACTGGTCGTTCATAGCTGTAATGATAAATGAATACTTGAATTCGAGTGCTGCTTCTCCGCCATCACATAAACTGTTACACCGGAATAGAGACATGTTGGGCAAATAGAGTTCATTATCAAACACTGAGGTATTGAACAACGTTTCTGTTATTGCAGCTATGTCTGGCGACGTTTCATTACAAATCTCGGACAATTCGATTAATTTTTTCAAAAGGCTGATTGCGTTTGCATAGATGCAATTAATTGTATTTTTCGTGAGTTAATGGTCCGGCTTCTCTGAAGTCAGACTTAACAATTAGTGATGAATCATGTAGTATGGAATAAGGCATTGAACAGTGTGATGCCGGATCTCTATGAATAATCAGTGCCTTGGATGATAAAACGTGTCAGCTTTTTATTGTTTGCCAATTGCTTGAATAGACAATTAGGTTTCGGTGTGAATTGCTCAGTCCGACACGATTTAAGCCGGATCTACGTCGTTTTTTAATGCACAGATTTCTTCAATTTGGAAGAAAACGCTGCTGTCCGCTTTCTCAAGACGGAGGAGAGTTTGACTAATGACATTGGGTTTGGGTGGGCTAAGTCTAATATCATTGGGTAAAGTTCGTTTACCTTTTTCCATTCCGACCTTACGACTTCGGCCATAGCGGTCGAGATCGCAGTCTTCAGAGATTTTGGTCAATCCTTTTTATATTTTAGCGAGAAAAAACTCGAAAATTGTGTACAAAAACGGCATCAGAGATGTCTAGAGAACGCGCAATGTAGCGCCATTGCTTGACGTCGTGTTCTACGGTTTTCTGAATCGATGCTCCAGAAGTATTTTCTGGTACACCAAGTAAATCTATACTTCGTGAGTCAGGATCTGTCTTGAGGAGGTGGGCATTCAGCAATACGTTCTCGATATCAGCCTCGCATTTTAGTGTTAACTTGAGCAAGCGAGGTTGACCAATATGAGCGATTACATGTTCAAATTGCATTAGGTGGCAAAGTTGAGTCCATTTCTAGAAGTCATGTTCCTGTTTGCTATCAAACAGGCTTTCTCATGACTCGCTAACGTTCGTACATCTCACGCTCAGCGAGTATGGGGATTTCTTTTCGCGTACCGGATAGTCAGATTTTTACGGATTTCAAGCATTTGGGGCTTGACTTTATGAGTCGGGTACAGCAGTTTTGGGGTGTACCGCTGATTTCGACCGTCACAGCATATCTCTGTAAGACTTTCCTACTTCCGTGGTCGTTTTAACTGATTCTAAAACGGGAATAACCCCGCTTTCTTATTTTTTGGCACAACAATAAACATAGATTCAGATTCATACAGTGGTGGCACCAAAATTGTTGTATTGATGTGATGGTTTACATCAGTAATTATGTGAGTGCTCACATGATATGTCAATATTTCCTCCACGCGTCGAAGTCTCAAATCAAAACGTGCCATTCTATTTTCTAGTTTGGTTTCAAAAGTATCGGCACGGTTCAAGGATTTAGCTCTGCACCGAACGCAGAAATGGCATGCGCCTGGAATCTTTTCAATAATTAATAATACTATTGAATCAGGGGATAAAGTACGGTCATATTTACCATGGATTTTACCCATACACAGCAAACACGTTATGGCTTTACTCGTCATGGGACTTATTGGTTGTTCACACGCTTTGTACGTGACCTCGAGACAATTTTGCTTGTCGAGATTTGTCCTGTCGAATGGGCCGGTTGTGAACATTGTTACGTTCGCACTGAGGTCAAGCTGGTTCTAAGTCGCTGTCACAGCTTGACCGATCGACTTTTTGTCCGTATGTTGGATCTCGTGATGCGGTCAAACGTGTTAGTAGCGTGAAGTGGGTTGTTCGGCTGAGTGGTGGGCGTTTGGTAGGCAGGTCGATATGGCTGATTTGGAGCTCGTGATTTCGTCATTTTGCAAATAATCAACTACAACTCGTTAACCACAGAAGGTAGAATACAAAAATAAGTATGAAAATGCATATCTGGACGCGATCTTTGCAATGATTGCGAAAACCGTAGAATAGTTATCAAATGGAAAACGTTTGCACGTGTGAGCAAACTGAGATATTTTCGACGACATGAAAACGTGGCTGTTAATCAGTTGACAAGAGCAAAACGGATAAATTTCGATAGATATGATGAAAAGTAGCTCAGTATTCTCAATGTGGAATACATCCGAACAGATTCGGTGAAGTTATGACCAGAAGTGTCAGAGCAAATAAACGCGACCGCACGGCAAAATAGTTATCTTTTCTGCTCTTGTATTGTGCCTGAGAGTAAGGTTCTGTATATTATTCGGAAGCTCGTGATTATCGCTCGTGACTAATGGACTTTGCAGTTTCATATATGATATATTTAGTAAATAAAACATTTATATGGCAGCAATATCAAAATAAATAGTAGTATATGGTACGAACGAATTTTCCGTTAAAAATAAGGTCGATGGTCGCCGATTTGTAGCGGTCGATCGAATAAAGATTTCAGCACATACAACGTAGACCTTCTAATTTTTGTATCTAATAAACAAAAACACGCTTCTAACTTAACAGAGCATGCAAATCCCAAGCATTCATACACTACAGACTCGCCCAAAAACAGAACATATGAGCATTGTGAATAATATTTTCCAATTGTGTAGCAGTTTACATGTATGCATAACTCCGCCAAGGACGGTCCCAAGCCCGTCTGAGAAAGGAGGAGGGTTGGGCTTAAGGCTAGCAACCCTATCCCGTAAAACCTACATTGCTACGTAAACGATGACAACAGATCCGTGTTTCGGTCAAGTCTGCAGGATGGATCCCAGTTCGCATACGAAGGTAGCCATGCACTGGCATCCGCAAGGTAAACGAAAAAGGGGACGGTCCAAGGAAACTTGGCGCAGAACATTGGAACACGAACTACATGCACAAGGATTCACGGTGCAGACGGCAACGGAAGCAGCGACAGACCGGAACCACTGGCGTGAAGTTGTCTTCGCCTCATGTGCCACCCGGCACGGAGAGGACTGAATGAATGAATGAATTACATGTATGCATTCTACCAAAAAATTACGACATATATACTATAAATTAAAATATATAATAATGAGTACAACGAAATCTCTTTGGGAAGCTATGTCAGACTGGGCCGGATATCTATCTCTGATGTTCTCCTATATTGCGTTACTGAGTGGAAAGTGATACAGGTCTGAAGTGAATGACAATCTGTGGTCTATAAAGGAGATGGTTATCAGGTCGTGAACTATCCGCCATATTAAAATTTAAATGTATTGATTATCTTGCATGATTTCAGTCAAGCACAAGAAGACAAATCGACGAACGCAGATGGTGTGTAATGCTGATGTGGTCAAATACGATCGAAAATATGATCCAGTGCTTTTCTCATGGACGGACGTTAACTAATTCTTTGATACTTCGAAGAAAGCGACACTAATGAGTAGTCAAAAATGAAGCACGTATTCTTCACAATACGGCCTTAGATTTATTCACTGCTATCTTATATTGTTTACGATGGGATGACTTGCAACGAAATTACATTGGTTTTGCGACCACATCGAATTTTTATGTATTTTTCACAGCTATTCAAATTTGACAGTCTGGAGAAAGTCTCAAGTATTTTCAATCAAAATTTGTTTTGGGGTAGGGGCATCCAAGAACGTAAGGCGTTAGATTGCAATGATAAGTTTTGAGAGTTGCAGTCCCACCCGAAGCAGAGGATATGCACTGTTGATTAGCTCAACTAATAGCGAAACTCGTATTCAGCGTTTCCATTGCGGACCACTGTGATCATTGTCTGTATGTCGAAGGAATTGATAAAGATGTGGATCGACAAACACATAAATAAAGCTGAGTTACAAAAATGCCATTTTAAAAAAAGAACACTGTGGTTTTACAAATATGTTGTAATCATAAAACAATTCAAGCGTTTTAGCACTAGGTTCCTAATTCTCAAATTCAACAATGTGAATTATTTGTTTAAAATAATCATGTAATGCATTGCCGAGCGAAAACAAATCAGTGTACTTTTCAATTTTTCCCGGTTATTCAAGTAATGTATATTATTCGCTCTATTTAGCGTTTTCGTTCGAAACTTGTAATTCATTGATTTTACATTTAGTTCAAATTACATTCATATTTACATTTTTTATTTTTATCCAACTCTGTGTCTATCCATCATATGTTGATGGAAATGATTCAATTTTGTTCAGTTTAAACATTGCAGATTGTAATTGAGACGCCAATCGAGCGTTTGAATTTTTCTGATGGTATGCCACAAAAAATTTGTTTTTTTACAATATCTTCACGAAACACTTGTACGATAGTAATCTCAAATGCAACAGAAAACATGCTCGCCTATATGATATGAGATTACTTGGTGTAGCTTTTACTTGCAAGTTGATATTTTATGTATTTTTCTATTTCTCATTATGCTCTTAGAAGCACTTATATTTAGAAGTGATTTAACACTTATCAATTGCATCTGCATTGTATAATTTTCTGCCTTGTGGTACAAAGTACTGTTACCCAGAGCGGCATTTATCATTAGATGGTTGATTCTAATCGTGTGAATTTGATTTCTATGGGTGTATAATTTTGTTTTCCTAGTCTCTTACACTAGGCAATAATACCAATACTGGAAAATTGACTCTTCCCAAGTTAAACTTGGCTTCATATATGACTAGCTTATTTGAGTAACTGGAATATATGAATACAATGATTCAAGGCTGAACATATTCAGAACGTTTCTTTAGGGTTACCGAATCAGTACGATGTTGCGGAGCGTGTAATCGAAATGGGTCTTGCCCCGAGACATACATTTATAATTAAATGGAAAATGTCTTCATTAGATGTCAGTGAGTCTATATTGTATATATGACAATTTGAACTGAAAGCAAACAAACATATAACATAGCATATGTCACGCAAGTTAAATTAATGTTATTAAAATACTAGCGTTTGTTCACACTTAGAAAATTGTATTTGATTCAACTTTTTCATAATAAACGTTACACAAGTCTATCTTTAGCAACGCTTGAAGCTTATCTTATTCATCAATCCTTTTGAACCTCGCACTGGTAACGAGCTTCCGGCTTTTTGAATGACAACTAGCTAGAGTAGCTAATATTGGGTTAGGAAAAGATGTGCAACATTGTAAATTTTGAACAAGCAAACGATGGCCGAGTATAAAGCGCTTCGATGAAAACTTATTTTTCTGCAGGATGTTTCAACCTATATAACTTGTTATCATCTTGCAATATTCAGTTATTTTTGGCTACAGTACAAAGTGCATTCGTGAAGAATTATTTGAAATTTGTAGGCCTAATATTTCATTAATAGTTCAGGTTAATCTTGCTAACCAATTCATGGTGAGCAATAAGAGTTTAAATTCACGAGGAAAATTTCTTAACAGGTTTTCTTGAGACATTTCGTTGCGCTGATACTTTATTTTTGGAGCATAACCAAAATTGCCCCTACTTATTTAATAGCTATCCTATTCTTTTCTAGTTTGAATAACACAGTGTTTTGCTTCATAGTCAGCAGCCTATCGGGTGTTTGAGACACTCTCATCAAAATTATGAGCCAATTTCTGATTAACGGTTTTAAGTGAAAATGATTCGACAATTCCAAACAGCCGCCAAACTTTAGTTTTCTTGGAACACAAACTGTTAGCTGAATAGTTGTCATTTCTGCTAGTGTTGTATTAGACCACGTAGCTCGATCATTTGTTTCAGCAATCTACAGTTCCTATGAACTGTAACGAGATTGAGTGAATGATACTTCCAAACGATTGAGAAGATAACGCCTGATAGAAAGGCTTTAATCAACTAAAGAACACGAGTATGAGCTACAACAAAAAGAAAAAGGTTAGATGTGTAATACGGTAAAATAAGCGTGTGTACACAATAAAAGGAATGTCAAAACAACACGACATTCACCCCGACCGGGAAGACCGAGTGATATAACGGTTACAGTTTTAGACCTCACGGGATCGAAGATTGTAGGGTCTAACCCTTTGTTGTTGTGAAACAAGGTGTTCTACATTTGGTTGAAGTGTAGTGGTTGGTCCAGAAATGTCTGAAGTGGCAGACTGTATGTCAGGTGTACAAAGGGTATCTGGAGGTGTTTCTGTTGGGTCAGGTGGGTCAGTGTTCAATGGGTTTGGCGACTGATTCATTGGAGCCAGTTGACGGAGAGACACAGTCTCCTCGCGACCATCTGGCAAGCGGATATGGGCATACTGAGGATTACTCTCCAGAAGGTCCACCTCTTCCACCAGGGGGTCATACTTGGAGGAACGAACATTTCTGCGATAAAGGACTGGTCCTGGCATCAACAACCAATTAGGAAGACTCGTACCGACGGGAGACTTGCGATTATGCTTGAACATGCGCTCGTGAGGCGTCTCATTTGTAGCAGTGCATAAGAGAGACCGCATGGCGTGTAATGCTTCGGGAAGAACAAGTTCCCACTGCTCTGTCGTCAAACCTCTATCTCGCAAGCATAATGAAACAGTTTTCCATAAGGTACCGTTCAGACGTTCTACCTGCCCATTACCTTGCGGGTTATAACTGGTGGTCCTACTCGTAGCAACTCCTCGAGAATGAAGAAAAGATTTAATGTCACTGGACATGAAGGATGACCCTTGATCTGAGTGTACGTATCCGGGCATACCAAAAATGGAAAAAAGTTCGGTGAGTCGGGAAATTACAGTAGAGCTGGTCATGTCAGGACATGGGAAAGCAAAGGGGAATCGAGAAAATTCGTCAATTACTGTAAGCAAATATCGATTCCGAGTAGATGAAGGAATGGGCCCTTTAAAATCGATACTGAGACGTTCAAAAGGATGTGTTGCTTTAATGAGTGGCTCATTGTAAGGACCGAAAAATTTGGGCTTTAACTGGGAACATACAAGGCACTGTCGAATAACAGATTTGACGTCATCAAGAGAGAACGGAAGATTTTTAGATCGGATGAAATGAAATAAACGTGTGATACCCGGGTGGCATAGTGAGTCATGAATGGACTTTAGTTCAGGAAGCGAATGTACACTAGCACAAAATCCACGGGACAAGGCATCAGCTACGGTATTATCAGGACCCGGTCGATACACCACGTCATAGGAAAACTGAGAGAGTTCTATACGCCAACGTTGGATTTTGTCGTTCTTGATTTTACTGGCGATTTTCGTATCAAACATAAACGAAACGGAGCGTTGATCAGTGATTAGTTTAAAATGAGACCCAATGAGATAATGTCTCCATTTTCGAATTGCTTCAACGATCGCGCAAGCTTCCTTCTCGATCGCGGGATGATTACGCTCACTTGGAGAGAGTGTGCGGGAGAAGAAAGCAACCGGGCGTCCATTTTGGTTGAGAGTAGCTGCTATTGCTACATCGGATGCATCTGTTTCGACAACGAGAGGTACGTCACGATCAACTGAGAAAAGGGATGCCTGCACTAATTCAGATTTCAGGGATGTGTAAGCGTTCAAAGCTTTCCCGGACAGTGGGAAGATTTTATTGTGAACCAGAGGATGGATTTTATCGGAGAACTGGGAGAACCATTGAGAATAATAAGAGAGCATTCCGATTATTCTCTGTTGTGCTTTGGCATCACAGGGTGGAGGCAGCTTGAGTAAGGCATCAAAGCGTTCAGGGTCTGGTTTCACATTACCAGCAGATACTTCATAGCCCAACAACTTGATTTGCCTGACCGAGAAAATACATTTGGTGCGATTTAGAGTCAGACCGTATTTTTCAACAACTTGTAGAAATTTGTTGAGGTTGACTTCGTGCTCCTTTTCGTCTCGCCCACATATAGTAATGTTATCAACGTAAACGAACGTTCCTTGAAGAGATTCGTCACGAATTAATTCATCCATGGCACGTTGAAAACAGGCAACCCCGTTGGTTAC